>CABFVZ010002083.1:115435-132274 GCA_902151445.1 Timema monikensis | reverse complement strand
CGCCCCAAATCCAAGCGAGAAAAGTTTGTAAGAACGTGAAATAAACTGTTTGTTGATACAGAGTCGGGTCATCAGTAATTCCTGTATATTATATAACATTGTGTTGGAACAGTGTCTACAGACATCCTGTCTTCTCAGCAGCAAGGAGCAGTGTCTGCAGACATCCGTCCGTACCCAGCAGCAAGGAGCAGTGTCTGCAGACATCCGTCCGTACCCAGCATTGTTCTTGTTGAGTTCCCCCACGGCAGAGTTGGACTTGTGCCATTGTTCCCGTCAGCCGTCCCCTCCGTCGCTTCCAGGGGATTCCCCAAGGAGGGGCACTACTTTATCTCCTCCTCAAATACATGCCTTTATTTTCCTGTTCTCCGGGTACCCAATCCCGGAGTGTGACAGCCATTTGTTTCCCGGAACAGGAAATGCAGAAAATACTTGTTTTATAAAAACAAACCAGAGCTTGCCGCTATAAATTATCAGAGAGCAACAAAATATCTTCTGCCGTCGCCATCTTAAGATACATGTGTGGGAGTTTAATGTCGCTCCTGGGAATATGCTCTCTTCCTTCAGTCATTGCCTGGAGGGAGTTCTGGGAACACGAATGGTTAAGCCAGGTTATACAGAAACATAATACTTTTTTTATTGATAGAAAAAAGAGTTCGTCATAAAACCTTAAATTATAAAACTATACAACCTGTATCATTGGGTTCACGTGTCAAGCCTTTAACCTCACCTGGGAGGGGAGGCCAGGGTTTTGAACCCCAGTAGTGGGTTTTGAGATAGTTTTTCAAAATTTGTTTCTATTTTCTTCCTTCACGCTAATGTGTGTGTGTGTGTGTGTGTGTGTGTACGTTTCCTCTACACTCTACCTTCTCCACACATGAGTAGATATACATATGTGTGTGTGTGTTAGGAAACAAGACAGATCACGGTAGAACTAGAAAGTACGCATACGTAGATAGATAGATAGATAGAGCTTTGTCCCAGTCGTTAAATAAATGTTTTAATCAAGTCACTAACAAGTTCGATCCAAACATCTTACCTGTCGCTGTTCTTCCCCTCACTTCAGTGGCCGCGTGGTCTAAGGCGTCAGTCTCACAGTAGACTAGAATGATGATGACAGGGAGAGCGGGGTTCGAATCTCGGTTGGGTGGTTTGTGCTCAAACTACCCCACCCTCTCCCTCTAAGCAAATGTTGGTACATTTCCTTTTCAATTACACCTCCATTAGTGAAATTAATATCGGCATGTCCCCCGATAGGTTACTGAGACAACTTAACCTAGAGCAGCACCAGCTTATAAAGTCCAGTATCTGGCGTGTAACAAGACACAGGGCCGTATTAACCTAAAGCAGCCAAGTATGATCCAGGTAATGAAACATGGCTCCCAGAACAGTTGTGCTAACATCTGCTCCCCGTTCCACTAAGCCCCTTCAGATGAATGTGCGGGAGAAGATTAGATATACCCTGATAGATATTATCTCACAGATACTCGATACTCCGGGATTAACTCCCGGATTACAACTTTCTGGGGGTGAGGTGGGGGTTGTCCACGTTATTTACACTTGTGCTCGGTCAAATGGGCCTCCTACACGTGTTCGCCACAAACTATACCGACAGGAGCATCTGTTGCTCTTTATTTGTCGCTCTTCGGCTCTTGGAACAGTCGCAAAGGTTCATGGGACGTTCCCCCGATCAATGTAAGAGAAAATATTATCACCTTTCCTTTTTTATTAATATTTATAAACACCTTTTTTATGTTAGCACCGTGTCTTACTACCCGTTAGGGCTGTATGCGTCGGTACTTTGATTGATTTTGAAGGGAATGTAGCCACATTTGCTTGGAGGGAAAGTACGGCACAAACAACCCTCAGTCCACCCGACCATGATTCGAACCCCGATGTAAGTTATACCTATGGACGTGTTTGTACCAGTGGCGCCTCGAGATCTTTTAAAAAGGGTTGTCAGATTCCTACACCGTAAGGCGACTCCTTTCAACAAGTTTTTAGAGATAAGTTTTAATTACTTGATCTTTCAAATTAAAAACAAACAAATGTATAATTCTCCTTCAATAACCTAAGAACAGACCAGGCCTCCTTCAACCAGAAACACAATATAAAATAATAATAACACGACAACCCAGGACTCAAAACAAAGAACAATTAAAATAACATTGGTTACGACAGTTACTAGCCAAGGGGGGGGGGAGGTTGGTTTAAAACTACCCCTACTATAGACATTGTGACGTGCTGAGGGGAGGTTGGTTTAAAACTACCCTTACTATAGACATTGTGACGTGCTGAGGGGAGGTTGGTTTAAAACTACCCTTACTATAGACATTGTGAGGTGCTGAGGTGAGGTTGGTTTAAAACTACCCCTACTATAGACATTATGAACTGCTGAGGGGAGTTTGGTTTAAAACTACCCTTACTATAGACATTGTGACGTGATGAGGTGAGGTTGGTTTAAAACTACCTCTACTATAGACATTGTGACGTGCTGAGGGGAGATTGGTTTAAAACTACCCTTACTATAGACATTGTGAGGTGCTGAGGGGAGGTTGGTTTAAAACTACCCTTACTATAGACATTGTGACGTGCTGAGGGGAGATTGGTTTAAAACTACCCCTACTATAGACATTGTGACGTACTGAGGGGAGATTGGTTTAAAACTACCCCTACTATAGACATTGTGACGTGCTGAGGGGAGATTGGTTTAAAACTACCCTTACTATAGACATTGTGACGTGCTGAGGGGATGAATACTCACATAGATGGATGGTCTGCAGGATTCAGTTCACAAGGAAAGGATTACCTCTGTAGCTATATAACGTGACCACACCACATTATCACATCCCCTCGAACCCTCGGAGTATTATGATCATCAAATAATCCAGCTCAAGGTTTTGATAATCAATTATGATATCCAACCGAACTCTAATTTAACATTCCCTGACGTTTCCAGTCACCATGATCCTAGCATTGTTCTGCCACAATGGGCCATTGGGTGCGATCTAAGTTAGATCGCACATTGTCACATTCTTACATCATGACATGCGTGAAGCCCTGCACAGACAGCTGCTGGTCTTAATGGATAACTCTTATCTACACACGTCCATCACAGACTCTGACTTAAAATATGAGTTAATAGCTCAGTGGTAAGAGCATTGACGTACTAAGCCAAAGGTCCCAGGTTCGATTCCTGTGTCAAGGTGGGTTTTTTAAAATTAAAAGAAAATTATATAGTTTTTATTTTATTCTTCCTATAATTGATGTGCTTGCGCTACTTTGTCTGAAGACGACACGAGAGTCACGTGTTGGGTGGTCAGCCAATCAGGGACAACCGTCTCAAGAGAGATTAGTGGAGAGTATTAACTCCGAGGAAGATGTTATTCGCACGGTTGTGGATAAAAGTTGCGTGTTGTGTTTAGTGAACTTGTCAACATTCCGAGGTCGCGGGATATCCTGAAGAGTTGTCGACATTTCATGACCGCCTCAAACAGAACTAGTGGTCTCCGTCCATCCGTCCGTCCGTCCGTATCTCGGCCTAGAATTTGAACCAAAGGCTCCCCTGAAGAGTTTTTGGAATTAGACAACAAACTAACTCGAAAATTAATACTGATTTTAATAGTGAAATCCATTTTTACGATTTTGTGCCCAGGCCCTGTTTAGAATCACGAATAAAATGGTATCTCTCAATTCCCAATGAAAATGAATTTGATGGTACATTACATGAGCATAAATCTCTAATTTTGATATCTCGGCAACTATTTTAAATACGAAATAACATGATCAGTTGGTCAGTTTCGTCCTCTGGAGACAGTTGAACTGTTTCATCTCGAGCAGAGGATAGTTCCAGTCATCGAGACGGACAAGTATCGCCATCAGATAGCGAGTGCTGTCTCTAAGGAAGCCACGATCTACCGGTAACGGTTTGAGAATTAAAGATAGAGAGAGAGAAAAACTGTTGGGGTTAAACATAATATATATCTTATGGCTATAGATCGCAGTAATATCTCTTGGGTTCGATCCCAACTCAGCCTCGTGAACACAAAATGAGGAGATACTTGAATGAAACAAATAGCATCTCTGGTCTAGAAAACCGAGATTAACACCCGGGTTGTGCTGACCACATATCCGAAGAAGTTGGTATTATCTTCGCCAACAGACAGCGGCCGTTCAGTGCGGGCTGAAGCAATGAAGGTTGTTTTTTCTATTAAAATATTACTTACCCACCAATGGCGCGTGACAAACAATTATTCGGGCTTTGAATTTGATAACATAAACAACTCCCCTATACCGCAGCGAACCTAGCGGCTACATCTAGAGCCTTAGGCTTTTAACCCTATGACCTACCTTGGTGGTTTAGTTACCTAAAGCACTAGTTTATTGTTGAGCTAGACTGCCGAGGACGGGGAGATCGAGGTTCGAATCTCGCTCGGGTGAACTGAGTTTTTTCCCCCTAAATGGTTTTCCACTCTCCCGCCACGCAAATGCAGTTTCACTTCCTCTATATTCAACCTTCCCAATTCCTAACCTATTAGCGTAATTAGTACTTAAGCGTATAACCCGAACGGGTAGTAAGACGCGGTGCTAAATATTATTAAATCTAAACGTTGAAAAGTGAATTAATTGTGTAATGTCGGGGAGTCGACATTCACTTGTTCTATCAGAAGTTGTAAGAAATAGTCTTCTCGCCAAGGATGAGGAGAGGAATAGAATTAACAAGTTTAGTAAATTTATTTGCTTTTATTTCAACTTCACAAAATGTATACCTTTGTTTGTTAATAAACTTTTGTTTAAATTTTTTCTAGATAAAACCATACACATATTTTGAACTAGATTTCATCAGGAAGATATGGGGGTGGTTGGCACGTTATTGCTCTCAGACTGCCTAAGTTTGACTGGGGGGAGAGGGGAGGTTTCTGACCCCATTTGACTTGATATCAGGAGCGAATGTGTGTCCATATTAGTGCCGTTTCATGTAACAAAAAGCTTGCTAGGCCAAAATAAACACAATACTACTTCTGTGGGTACCACCTTTGGTCGAGTTTTATACATTGTTACAAGTTCTGAGCAATTAAACTGGGCGTTATTTCGGCCTATCATGTTTTTTGTTACAAATAACTACACTCTCGTTTCTATTCTATTCGTGTTAAAACTCTTAACCTGAGTTGCATCCGGCTCTGCTTAGCATCTGCTCACACAGAGAATAACTCCTAAAATGTATTATTTTGTTGACGGGTCCGGTAATTTTAAATATGTTGGCAGCTTGTTTGTAAATTTCGCCGCAGCTCCGGTAGAGCTCTGCAGAACAGAACTAGATCTCCATACAACATCATCCGGACGAAAGAATCCAACCTTCTTGGTGGGGCGTATTTTGATCTGTAGGGGAAGTTGTTTTGAAAATTATTGCAACGGCCACCTCGGCCAGCGTGTGTCGACAATCATACCACTATTCCCATAATGCCTCTAACATAACCCAACAAGAACCCAACCGAAAAAACGGTTAAAACACGATAAACCCTATTAATTATATTAATATTGGGCACAGCACCCTTGAGACAACGATATAGTCGAGAGGTTTGTTGTTCCCGATTGTTAAGGGGAGGTTTACCATCGTGTGCGATCAAGCACATATTTACCTTCATTCATAGAAAAGTTGGTGGGATTTTGTTCTAACATAACAAAGTCTATAAACTGCTGGCATATAAATTTAAAAATTTGAATAGTTTTAACTTATTAAATAAAAAACAAATTGTTCCTCTTTCGTGTTTATTATGCGTATTGTTGTTCCTTCCTCATCTCCGATAAAGTATCGAGTGAATCCCTCTGTTTCAGTGGCGAGCCCAGCCCCATTGTTCACTTCAAGGACCGTGGATTGTCGCAAGAAAGGTCCCAGTGGTCTCTGGTCCACATCATGACACAGAGCACGCTTCAAGGACCGTGGATTGTCGCAAGGAAGGTCCTAGTGGTCTCTGGTTCACCTCATGTCAACTATAACAAGGGTCCGTGTCGACATCACACATTCTACTGACAACAGTGAACGCCCGAGTTGGTAAGCTAGGCTCCTATTATTGGAATTACCAATCATTTCAAATGTTTATCTTATAGACGTTCATATTCTTTAATTTATATTTTGTGAAAATACGCCATAGTTTGTGTCCTGCATGGCAAGCTGAGTTGCGGTAGAGCTGTTGATAAAAAGATGCCATAGTTTGTGTCCCGGATGGCAAGCTGAGTTGCGGTTGAGCTGTTGATAAAAAGACGGCGTATCGACCTGAGAAACTTGGATCCAATAAACTTTCCATTTGACAAAGTGGCAAGTCCATTTAAAGTTAGTAGTGTAACAGAATAACTCTAATCCATGATCAACATTATTGATGCGACTTACATAATTTAAAAAAGAACAAAAAAAAATCAATGAAATATAATTCTCTCTTTCAAAAATTTCACCAATTTTCCAAGAAAGCCCCTTCCGTCCCAATATTAGTGACCCACAAACTTTTCAGGGCCATCATAATATATTTGTACATATTTACAAAACAAACAAAATTACAACATAAATGTGGTATTTTGTCCAATCCTATTATTTTGTTTTTGGTCCCTACTTTCAATAATCCTGCCACCCTAACCTTACATCCCGAAACACTTACATTTGAAATGCAATAAACATTTTTTCTAAATAAAACAGTGCAATGTAACCATATTGTTCTACGTACATTATTTACTCCTTAGAATAATTATTTAGAAATGTGCTAATACTATTTTTACCCATAACAATAACAAAAAAGAAAGGAAAACACAAAAACATAACTTATCCCCCTAAAGGGTTGGATAATACAAATTCGATAAATCTACATTAACAGCTAATATCACCACACAAACTAGTGGTTAGGCTCTTTGTACAATCAAAAATGCTACTCTCATTTACAAACAGTCATTTTAAATAACTAATAATACTAATAATTCGTCGTTGGTTCGAAGGGAACTATCTTTTGGACAATCTGAAATATAAAATGTCTAAAAGTGCGTTGGAAGTTTCGATTAATTTGGTTAACGTACAAAAAAAAGGACTCGAATTTTTTAACTCCTCTCCTTTTTGATAGGCCTAGTGTTACAAATTACTACGATATATCGAACAGCCACAACATGTGCTGTTTTGAGCCGAGAGTTGCGTTCTGTTCTGACAACAGACTATACAGCGTGGACCAGAACAAACAACTCCCTCTTTCATTTGTTTAAACAACCACAATATAAACTAACAACATCCAAACACAATTGAAAACAAAACAGAAGACTTAATATGTAATTATAACAAGAGACATATCCATAAAGTCTGTATTGGATGCAAACATAAATTAATTACAACAAATATATTGTGTAACTAAAGGGCACCGCCTGGATTAAGGTACATAAGCCCTGGTTCTTATATGAAGCCAACTTTCCGCCATTATCATTGATTGAGAGCTTTATAATTAATAACCAAATAATGTATCCGAACCTTACAATACCACTTCCTTCTGGATCATCATATAACTCCTCTTTACATTACTAGGCAGTACGAGGGCTCTGAAACTGTGAAACAGCTCAAACAATCCTCGATCGTCCTGTTACCCTGTTTGTACACAAACCACTTCTCAAACAACGCGGGTGTTCCCGACGTCTGCGACCTGTCTCACAGCTTAGGTAGGCGGAACCCTTAGTTACTTTTCAAAAACAAATATTCATAACAAGTTAAAAACCGGTTCAAGGTTTTTAAATTTAATTTAAATTTAATATTTTATAAATAAATGAATTCAAACTTATCCTAGATGAAACATTCAACATTAGGTCCCCACTAGCGTGCCTGACCATGACTCAGGAGGATTTACAAATTCCTCCTCTCTCTCTCTCTCTCTCTCCTAGAGCTACTGTCGCTTGTCCACGTCATCACTGTCTTCACAGGAAGTGACGGAATTGTTCACCTCACTCTGATTCGTCGACGAGTCGTCCTTACGCGTGTCTCCATTGAAGGACGAGGCGTCCCCCACAACATCCACCGACGCCTCGTCCAGACCCGGTCCGTAGTGCTCCTCCGCGGCGGGAGGAGCCGACAAGGAGGCCACGTCGAGATCCTCCTCATCTTCCTGTTTTATCACCGCCGGTTCCTGCTTGATGGCGACGCTCTCTGGATGCGCATGCGCGATGTGTTGGACGCAGAGTGTCTGGTGAAGGAACGCCTCACCACAATGTGGGCACCGGGAATGCTGGGACAAGACGTGGACCTCCAACGAGTCGACGTCCAAGAATTCCTTCTGACAGACGGTGCAGGGTAGGACTCTCTCCTGCTTCACGCCCTCGAGTTTCTCGTCAGATGTCCTGTCATCAGAACTGTGCTCTCCGGGGTGGTGGGCCCTCATGTGTACCCCAAGGTTCCTGGCGGAGCTGAACTCCTTATTGCACTCCACGCACGACCTCCTGGAGTGCTTGTTGTGGTGGCGCTGATGCGCCTGCAGACCCAGGGCGCTACTGAACTCCTTCCCACACTCCGAGCACCTAAACGTGCCCTCTTTAGGGCCCGATTTGCCCCCCTTGGGTCGGTGTGGTTTATGCTGGACCGGGTCTTGTCTCAAAGTCTTGTAGTACTGTAGATCGGGCGAAGGGTCGTAGGAGCCGTTTGTGGTCAGATGATGGTAAAACGCAGCCTGGAGGGAGGAGAACAAAACTACTTCAATGATTCAACAGAGTGCAAAAAAAAAGTACGGATAAATTCTCTTTTGAAATTCAGGTTCATTAACCATAATGGCTGCCGTGACCAGACCTGCACTTGATATACGAGCCTGGGATAAGATATTCTGGGTTCTCTCTATCTCAGTTGGAGCTTTAAACTTGGGTTACGATCTAAACATTAAAAGCTGAGATTTATGCAATGCATACCTTATGTGTGTTTATAATTTATTGATTCACACTCGTAATAGTGATAAGTGTAGCCTATCATTAACGCTGGTGGCAAAGTCCTAGCGGAGAATATATAGACTATAAAATCCCAGTAATCTTAATATGAATACTCATCTATTATTAAGGACACGCGAGATCGGATACAAAACATACAAATTTCAAATTGACAGAAGCTACTTTATGAGTGATTCAAACGACCGCTCCCCGTGTAGGAATACTTAATATTATAAAATAGGTCGTGTCCAACAACGCCCTGAGTGATTGCTACACCACACACGATCTATTATTAACTAACAGGGATTAGAGGAGCGAAACGCTTCAAAAGGAATATACTGCAGTAAAATTGATGCTTATAGCCAAGAAACTGAAAGTCTTGACTTGCGTGGGAAAAAATCCATGAAGGCTCCCCAAATGATGTTCATTCAGTATTAAAATTAATCTCACTTCATTTTTAAAAATAACTTGTATTCCCAAGTTATTCCTATTTCCTTCCAATCCTTGGCCGATTATGATGCGTCCCACCACCATACGCGTGGATTCAATCATGTCCCTCGGGCAGTTTTAAGTTGGAAACCCCTGAACTAAAATGTAATATGGCGTAGATGGAATTTCCGAGCACTCGTATTGACGCGTAAGTTCCAATCATGAACCCAACTTTAAAACTCCAGTGCCAATAATCTTTAAAGCTGTCACAAAAGTTGTCTGTGGATATCCACCTACCTTGGTAGCCAGGTCGCCTCCATCTATTAGCGCCCCGGAACCTTCAACCATAGCCTCCTCCAGGTGGCTGTAGCTGTGGTTGTCCAGCTCCGCTCTAAAGAAGAACCGCAGGCTACACCTGGAGCAGTCGTAAGGCCTGGCCGCCAGGCCATGCTCTAGCATGTGCTGCTGCAGGCCTTGGGATGCCGTGAAGACCGCGCTGCACAGGTAGCAGGTGTAACTGCCGCAGCCCGCGAAGGTGTGCTCTATGAGGTGGGCCTGCAACTTAAGTGGTGTGGACAGCAGGCGGCGACACAGGTGGCACTCGTGGCTGCTGCCCTCAGTCAGCAGGTGGGTAGCCACGTGAAGCTGGATCTCGCGTTCAGTCTCGAAACTTATCTGAGGGACAACAGGAAGGTTGGACCTTTCACCTTCCAAACACTCGATTGTTTTAGGTCATGCACAACGACTAGACTCCAGACCAGCACTCATACCTGGCACTTGATGCACTGGTAGGTTTTCTTATGGACGGTCACTAAATGAGCCTCCAGCGCAGAGCTCGTCTCGAACTTGACCTGGCACTCTGGACATCTGAACGCCTGCTCCTGGCCTGGGGACGGCGACGTCTTACTGTGGCAGTGGTAGCACTCCTTGCACACGTAGGTGGCGGTCTGGTGGCCTCCGTTGGCCACCACCAGGTTTTGGGACTCAAACTGTTTCAGGCACAGGAAGCACTGGTAGGTCGGCTCGGAGTTCTTCAGGTGAAACCGGGCGTGCATGCGGACCTCAATGTCGGATATCAACGTCTGTCTGCAGACGACGCATGGCGTCGGTAAGGCGACCTGTTGAGGACTGTGGGTAGAGTTGTTTGCCCCACCCCCTCCGTGCTGCTGTAGGTGCGAGTAGAACTGCTCCTCGCTGACGAGATTGGACTTGCACTGCGTGCAGACGCTCCCGGAGACCACCTTGCAGTGCGTCAACTTGTGCTCGGCCAAGATGGCTGCCGACGGACACAGCTCATCGCAGATGTTACACTTGTGTTTCCCCGAACCTCCACTGCCCTGGGAGTGAGTCTTCATATGGTTCTCCAGTTCCGTCCTGGACTTGCAGTTCTCGCTGCAGTAGGCGCAGTGGAGACTGACTGCACCATTCTTACCCCCACCAGCACCGGCGGTTTTCACGTGGTGGACCAGCTTCCGGTGCGCCGTCAGCTCGGACTCGCTGGCGAAGTCACGCCGGTCACAGATGTCACAGCAATTCTTGGCGCTTTCAGGTATCTTGGAAGCGACTCCATTGTCTGAGCTGGAGCCTCTCGAGGAGTTGTTGTTGTTAATGTTGAGAGAAGTATTGTTATTTCCAATAGTCGCCATGGAGTTTGAAGGGTTGCCGCCACTTGAAGGTTTGCTCTTGGGGGATTTCTGTTGACTCGGGTTGTCCACGCCATTCGATGAGCTGCTGCTCAGGACCTGGAGAAAACACATTCACTCACATGAGGTGTATAGGATAACAAGAAGTTTGTAAGATATGGAGGGATTATGTGACCCACACATGAGGTGTGGTCTATGGATATCTGATATTATTTGACTACACAAGGTTTTACTTTTCAACAAAGACTCATTCAAGGTTCTGAGTACATATTTCAAGCTGCTTGTGTTTTACAGAGTGGTACGCTCTGCTATAGCACTCTACCTAATGCAGCCAGTATGAGAAACGCATAATTTTCAACATATAATGCAACATGGCCATCGGTCGTGTGGGCCTAACTAAGTTTGTTCTTTTATGACAAACCTTTTCAAGTTCCCACCAACTGATAGGGTTAGAATGGAATGATGGTCGCCTTAACAAACGAGCACAAGACAGAGTTGTAAACTTAATAGAAACTAGACTTGAGAAGTGGAATAAATAACTCGATAGCCTGGGCTTCATTCCCGTTCATTTCCTATGAAATGTCAAAGTAAGCGATGATTAAGAGACTTATTTAAAGCAAGAGATGAAGCTTGTTGAATATTCTCTTTACTCATGTTTTGCCGTAAAGTTACTTACTTAAATGTCCTATCTTTGGGATTTTCCACCTCGGAACTTTATAAGTGTTGTGTATATTTACATTTCATATAGATATAGATATTTCATAATTTTTGGATCAATTTTTTCTAAATCTTATTCCTACATATTGATTTTTAGCTTTCAGTTATGTAAAGAGTTTGAATTTCTACCTACTAGTAAATGGGTGCAACAGTGAAGTTAAAATATTATACCTGCAAGGTATATCGGAGTGAAACTCGGCCTACCTGCGTGGTATGGTGAGTCTGCATGTGTTTGTCTAACAAGAACTCCACATGAAAGCCCTCTTGACAGAAAGGACAGTGGAACTGCTTGGAGTGAACCGTCAAGTGAAACTGCATGTCGTGCTCAGTCGGGAAGCTGAGGCGGCAGAACAAGCAGCGAAACTGCTGCTGAGAAGCGGAGGAGGGAAGTTTGGTCGGCGACAGAGGAAGGGGCGGCGGGGGGTGATGGTGGATTGTCCGGACGTGAAGACCGAAGTCCATCTCCGAACGGAACACTGCTGAGGATAGTGGGCAGGCTGTGCATCGGTACAGCTTGCATTCGTTGCTGTGCTTCACAGCGAAGTGGACCTGATAGAGAGAAACAATAACAAAGGAATATAAAGCCTTTACATTCAAGTATAGCCTAAAATATTGGTAGCCTATGATAGGAGCATGTCCAACACAGATCCTGGTTAGGTAGTTTGTTCAAAGTCCCACGTTGGACACCATCTTGTTTCATCTCAACTGAGGACTTTTGATAGTGTGTGTGAGTGTGTTATTGCTGGTGAAGGACCTAAGGATTGTTGATGTATAAGCTTAGATAAGGCCTGGAGCTTGGATATCTGGCATTGAAGGACAGAGTGTTGAAGACCGGAGAAATATGAATGTTATGACTATCGCAACGGATAGTTTTCCTTCCATAGAGTTTATTTTAGCTATTTGTGTGCGGCATGAGCAGAATAGAACTGTCTGGGCGGTGTTATAGACGTCCTCAGGGAGGCCCAAACTTCCACGGCAACTACCAATGGCTAAATTGTGATTAATTGTTTTATCCCCAGAACCCGGACTGTGTGGGGCTTATCCCTTCATCGTAGCGTCGAGGAAGTGTGTAATTTGTATTGCAGAACTACTGTGGATTGTAAATAGTACATCCTTCATTGTAGTCTCACCTGTATGGCCACCTTGGAGTCGAACATCTCCTTGCACAGGGAACAGCGGTAGAGATGGTGCGCGTGGATATCCATGAGGTGTTTCTGCAGCTCGTCAGGCTTGGAGAACAGCTTGAGGCAGCTCTGACAACCGTACTCAGTCGCCGTGGCCAGGAAGTGACTGGCGAGGTGCTGTTGATGGTCCTCTGGGCTGGAGAACTTGGCGCCACAGTGGGGACAGGGTAGGGCGGGGCTCTTGACGCGTTGTTCCGAGGAGGCGGCGAGCATAGCTAGCAGGTCCGTGCCCCCACCCCCAAGTAGACCCCGGAGCCCTCCCGCCTCTTCCAGGTGAGACTTGAGATGGGTGCGGAACGACTCGAAGTCTGGCAAGGCTGCACCACATTGGTTGCATAGGAGGGTGCCCGGCTGGTCGTATTGATTCATCTGACAGGGGCAGATCACAGTTGATACTGAGGGGAACATAATGTCGGAGAGGATATTTCTATGGTGACTCTGACCTCTATATTATGGGAGAAAATACCCGGGTTCGACAATACTCTAGGTCTCGGTTGCTATATTTGTCTTTAAAATCTAAAAAATTAAAAACAAGTCCATACCAGAATATGACTTGCAATCTAACTATTCAAACAACATTTAAATCATGCAAGGACCATTAACAGGACCAAACTATGGCTCGTTATACCTGTTGTAGCCCTGCCTATCAATTAACCTACATGTCCCGGAATGCACTAAGTATCTGTTTATAATATGGAGTTAGACAGGGCGAAGTAAGAATTTCGTTGGTGACATTTCCGAAGTCACCGATTCTACCTTCGTAATCTTGAGGGTATTAGTGACTCCAATGTGGAAAGGAAATGTTTATGTTCTAGCCCTCACAACAATATATGGCGACATCGTACCCTTAGTTCCTGCACCCTCAGTCCCCTGGCATACCTTAGTCTAGAGAGGGAAGAGGAGATTAACTGGTTACAAAGTCAACCTCTACATTATTTCACGGGGAACCATTGTAACAACCACAGAGGGACTGGCTACTCACGGTAGTCGATGTCTCAGGGGCAGACACATCAGTTGACTCCTTGAGTCTCTTGTTCGGCGGCGATTGTTGATTGTTGTGTCTCCTCGACTTCTTGCTCAGGTCCGTGGGTTTCAGCTGCTCCGAGGATGAAGGGGGTGACGAGGACATGCGGACGGAAGTTGAGGACCCTCCTCCGTGCATGAGGACGTAGTGCTCGGCGAAGAGCGCAGCGGAAGGGAAGGGCAGAGAGCAGTGCATGCAGTACAAGGGGGCCACTCCATCTCCCGCTAACCCGTGCACCCCCAGGGCGTGTTTCTGTAACCCTTGCAAAGAGTTGAACCTCATAGTGCACAGCTCGCAGGAGTAGGGGAGGCTGGCGGTAGGGGAGGTGTGGTGGTGGGGGCTAGGGGCGGTGGATGGAGGCTGGTGATGGTGCAGGTGGCCACCATAGTCGCGAATCTCACCGTTCAGAATCGAACCTGTGATGGGACACAAACAGAATCAAGTAAAACAAAGAATACATGGATTCACTTATACAACCTCATAGCAACCTCTACTTCACCTTGCATGATCTGTACGTGCAACTGGAGAACCTACAATGTGGTCAAGCTCTCCTTGGTGCAGTAGACCTCCTAGCTACCTCTGCTATCCTAATACAACTCACCATGCATGGCCTGTACGTGCAACTGGAGAGCCTCCATGGTGGTGAAACTGTCCTTGGTGCAGTAGATGCAGGCCAGTTTGGGTGTCTGGAAGGTCAAGGGTCGGGCCTGTGAGCTAGTGAGGGACGACTCCCCCATAATGAGACCCCCTAGAAGTTCCCGAGCCACAGGGAGGGGTGGTGGGCTGGTGTCCACCCTGTGCTGGGTCACCATGTGGCTCTGTGGCGGGGGTGGAACATAACAAACATATTCAAGATACTGCTCCGCACATTACTTGTTGTACCAACAATCCCACAGACCCCAGGGAAGGGCCAATCAGAATACTCTCAGCAGAGTTTATCTTCACAACTGTGCTATGGCTGTCACTTTCCCGTGACTGAGAAACAATGTTCGGCAAATAATATGAGAATCCTTGGGAACAAGCTGTCGTGTTCTACCAGCAGCAACCACTGTCCTCCTATCCATTATGTTACCTCCTGGGTGTGCATATATCCACACTAACCCATAGCTCAACATACGGACTAAGGCGTCAATCTCGTGTGGCCTAGATTGTCAAGTACGGGGTGTCGGGGNGGGGGGGGGGGTAAGTTAGATTTAAAATCCCTGTCGTTAATAGCAAGTCCGGGTTTTACCTATGGTTCCTTCTCACTCCACCTCGTTATACAAATTCGGGTACATTTGAACTTATCTGCTACCTTCCTTCTCGCTGCCTGCGCCCTTAGCCTGGAAAAGCGGATAGCTAGGATGATCGGGAAGACGCGATATGTAGAGGAAATGTAGCCGAATTTGCGTTAAGGGAGAGAGTGGGAAATAATATTTTTTAATCCCCATCAGTGCACCCGACCGGGACCTTAATCCTAAATAAGATTATATCGACGCCTTTTCCCGCGGGATCACCGGTAGCTTCGTGGGAACCATTTCGTCCCAATACTGAGAGACAGTTCTACATTGTTTAGAGAGAGATAGAGAGTGTTCCGTCGCAGCTAAACCTGAATGAACTAATGTCTATATCCTGCCAGTGTTGCAGGTGTTTTAGGTTAAGTAAGAGGGGGATGACGGGTTACAGACCTGCAGCTCGTCAGGTTTCCGGAAAGTGTCGCCGCACTGCAGACACCGGAAGCTGCCGGGACTAGGCGTGTTGCTGCTACTGTTGCTGTTGGCACCATTGTGTTGCTGCTGTTGCTCCTTCTTGTGGTTCTGCATGTGGGACGTAAGGGCCGCCGCAGTGTTGTAACCTCTGTTGCAAACAGTGCACTGGAACGGTTTCTGGTTGTCGTGTGTCTTCATGTGTATCTTGAGGTGGTCGCTGGAACAAGACAGCGCCTGCTTTGATGGCAACCAGTTGTACTGTCGCGTGTAGCGGGCAGCGGTTGTTACAATGCCAGGGGTGTCTAAAATAAATCCTCCTACTCACAAACTAAACAATTACTTTAAAATGTGTTTTACGTTGAAAATAGAAAGTACTCTTTGATTGTACTTTAGGTAAATAGTTTTTAAATGACGGCACTGTTTTTGCTGGATATTGTCAGATATATCCGCAGATATCCGCAGTGGAGGATAGCCACGCAAATGTCCCGGTAATTAAATCCCCCTCTCCTAGATTATCCTGATGAAATGTTTTATTATCGTTCTCATGTCCATTAGCTGTCCCTGAGAGGTCGTCCATTAGTGAGTCGTGGTGAGCTGACAACTGACAACTGACCAGGGTTCTCTCTCAAAGAACATTTCACGAACTAGTAGGTGACCAGGAAGTTGAAGGTGTTAACATCTCAAAGGGATCGTGAAGTGAGATTTTTCCCTCTCGCATTCCAGGCGAATGCTGGTGCATTTCTTTAGAATTCGGCCTTATAATTGGGAGTCCCCAGAACACACACACATTTATATAAAATCCTCACTCCACGTCTTAACACCCGTCCGGGCAAACCGCATTTAACTTTACTAGGTGCGGGAGGGATTCGAACTATATCTTCAACCCCCCCCTATAAGAGACCAAACGCCTTTATCTGCATGTCCACCAGTGTGGGTATCGAGCGATCCACAGAATATTAACCTGAACGCAACCACTGGGGCAATAGTTTAGGCCGCACTAATGGTCGAGAGCGTCAGGAGCATTAGTCACACTTCGCCGCACCGCCATCTTGCTCTACAAGGACAATAATACTAACAGGAGCCTAACTTACCAGAGCGCACGAGGGCATGGCCTAGGAGGAGGATAAATAACCAATGTATTAAGACTAATATAGTCCAATTCTTACAGGGGAGGACTTTTACAAACGATATATATATATATATATATATATATATATATATATATATAT
>CABFVZ010002083.1:76770-94359 GCA_902151445.1 Timema monikensis | reverse complement strand
CCCCCCCCCCCCTTTTTAAGGGTGACTTAGCAAACATTAAATTATTATTTATTCAGGAATAACAAACCGAATAAACATGAATTGAGATTTATCTTATTTATTGCTATATAAAAATCCCACTTTATTTATGCAAGCTTTTAGTTGTTGATTATTAGAAGTTTATTAGATGCGATAAAGTCGTGTTTATTGCTAATGATGTTCGTGGTAGAGACGCGATCAACACGTGTAGAACTCTATCATAGTTTGACATGTTTTCAACTAAATGTAGGACCTTACCTTTGATGTCCTGCTCAGTCACGTGATGGTTCTCCTTGTTGGCTTGTATCTTCTCTATGAGCAGCTCCAGTCGGCTACTGTTCCCCTTGAACAACATCCTGACAACGTCACACTCATGGGACAAGGTCACAGTTCGTGTCTTACTGAGCGTTACAATCTCCAGGTCCGTGTCTTACACGAGCGTTACAATCTCCAGGTCCGTGTCTTACACGAGCGTTACAATCTCCAGGTCCGTGTCTTACACGAGCGTTACAGTCTCCAGGTCCATGTCATACACGAGCGTTACAATCTCCAGGTGTAAGGCGCACAACAGAGCTTCACTTGGTTACATACAAAAACACTTCACGCGAGTCTTACATTAAAATATATAAACATTTGGCAAAAAACTGTTTGATTTGTATTTATTTCAATTATGGACATAAATAATGGTCGCTCGAAGGGTGGATGTAAGTGTCCGACCCAGGAGTAGGTCCAGTGAAGAGGAGCACTAATCAAGGCTCGCACGGTCCATCTTGTCCGACACAGGAGTAGGTCCAGTGAAGAGGAGCACTAATCAAGGCTCGCACGGTCCGTCTTGTACGACACACGCAATGACGATGTCCTCACAGTCACAAACACGTGTTACTCTGAGCACTACAGTCTCGGGACTGAACCGAGAGGACTAGACCAGGGGGGTAAGAGGGGAAGGAGGGAGATACTCCCTCTCCACTTCTCCCGCAGAGCAGCGCCCCCTTCATTGGCGGACTGGCCCCCCGGGGGGGCGGGCCTTGGTTCCCCTGACCCAGGGGAGGTGCCCCCTGCCAGGAACAGGAGGGAGTAACACACACACACACGGCACGACGTATGGGAGACTCGCATGAGCCCCCTCCACGGGCCGGTTATTGTCTCGAGACACGAACACTTCTCTCTCTCTAACACACCTCGACTCGCGGATAGAATCTTCAGTTGGCAGTTTGGAAATAATGTGATCCGATCCAAGGATACAAACAGTTTGTAATGGTCAACATTTTACTAAATTATTATTATTGAAACTATCCATCAACAGTGGCATGGTATCACTTGACGCATGAACACATGAAAGTAGATCTAGTAACTTTTCTAGCCATCAGATAAGGCCCTTTTAAGCAGGGTCTTTTTAAGAATTTAGAGGCCCTGTACCCTTACTATTAGACACTAATTTTGGTCAAATAACCTATATTTCTTATAACATATTTTTGCTTATTTCGTAACATTTTAAATTGTTACATTAATTATTTAAAGGGCAGGTGGTTGAAAGCAAACTATCCAGTAAAGTCATGATCTTATAGAAGTGCCTGTTTGTTTTGTAGAGGAGTTTGGACGTTTGTTGAGACAAGTTTTAAGAGATCATTACAGGAGTCGGTATGTTCTAGAATGATCGTCCCGATAGTCCTGATCAGTGATGAGGAGGTTGCTCAGAGACTGCCGTCTCGTGTTTCTTATAGTGCTGTATGTCGGAGGAGAGGGATGACTCCAGAGGAACAAGAGATCTCAGAAACTTGTTCATAAAGAATGTGTTCTGATATTTAGACGTTAAACTGTCATAACTAGCGGCTAAATCACCATTTTTACTGTAGCTCTAAAATTAATGGTGGTTTTGCGTAGATGAGTAATTTTTAAAATTGGATTATTATTTCCAAAAATTGTTCTAAGATGCTCCAAATTTATATTCATCGCGATGTATGGAGCAGAAACTTTGACCTCTTAGAAAGCTTGGAAAAAAACTTGGAGGTCTTTGAAATATTGTGTTACAGGAGAAGATTGAGAAGGTTAAGTAGACAGACAGACAGAGAGGGGGACAAATAAACAAGCCCTAGGAAGAGTGGGTGAGAAGAGAACCATCTCGGATGAAATTCTAGGGTACAAACCAAACTGGACTGGACACATCCTTACGAGGAACTTTCTAACACAAAACACCTATTCATAATAATATTGTTCTGTGGCGGCTCGTGTATAGGCACTGCGGAACTGCAGCACCCTGTATTTCCACTTGATATTATCGATAACATTTAATATAACGAGTCCCTTTTTCTTAAATTTTTTCTTTATTTTTGTAGTAAAATATATATTCCTTAAGCTTAATGTCAGTACTTCAGTAGCCATACACCAGTTTATGAAAAAGGTACAAAAATATTTGTATGGAACTGTGCGCTTCACAGTTCCAGCGACGTGGTGTTTGACTGTTGTGCGCATGCACACATAGAATGGGGTGGGGAGGAGGGCGGGACTGCCAGGTAGAGAGAGCACTGTTGCTCTCACAGTGCCGGCTCTGGCGTGATGGTGGAAGGAAGTTTTATTTTACTCAGCGTGTGTTGTGGTTAAACACCGTGTACCATATTCTTGAATGTGATAAAGTGTAGAAGAGTGTAGAGTTAGATTATTATTCTGATTATTCTGATTATTATCTTATTCATTTTTTGTCGAATCTTTTATTTAACAGGAAGTCTAAATGCGCTTGCAGTACTTTCAATGGAGAAAAATTTACTCAATTGTCATCCAGAGATAAAGGAGAAAATTATTGAACTTTTTGTGCAAATTAAAACAAAAAGAATGGATTTCATTTTTAAATAAATAGATCAAGCTTGAACTGTAACAATTTAAGTTAAAGTAAGTAAAAAAAGTTTGTGTTTTTTTGTTAAAATTTTATCAAGTTCCTGAATAAGTTTTCTTTTTATACATGTTTTTTTTTCCCTTTTACACAATATTAAAACAAAGGCTAAAAATTTTCTACAGCAGCACCCCCACTAATTTTAGTTACGAGCCGCCACTGATATTGTTGCCCTAACGATTTTAGGTTTGACTTCCTTCTTGTAACGACTCTTAGCACCTGGGACCTCCTGAAGAGGTCTCCCTACATCTTCCCACGGTCCTTCAGTAAAGTCAGTCTCCACGCTCTCTGCCCGTGATACTCCACTTGCCGCCTTGCTTACGTTAGTGGATCGGGGTCTTCCTTTGTCCCGTGAGAATATTCAACATCGTGCGCGGCCCACTTGTCAGCCGAGGAGTGTGGTCAGGCACGCTAGCCGTGCGGCCAACACAACGTCGACAAGAGTCTTATTTATCGAGTTTGAATGAACTCCACCAAACAATTTCTGTTGTAGCTCCCGGGACAGACGGGACTGTGACACCCACACCTTTTCTTTGAGTTTGGGGGCAAATTAAACAGCACAATCTGGTATTATCTCGAGGGTCGAAATGTTGACCATTACAGTACTATCTCTGTATGAGCCGTCTTAGCACTCTCGACGAGGGCAGAGGCGCTGTTGTACCGTTGTGAACCGTGTCGTCAGAAGACAACCCTTCCCTGTGAGAGGACCGTGAGAACTACAGACGTGATGTGGAGAGGAACCGCGGCGAATATTGGTGAGGAACTACCCAGGAACTGCCCAGGAACTGTATAGTTCCCGAGAAGATGACCGAAACGAGATCTCGCTCATACCGACCCAGGAATGGTTTTAGTTAATGAGCTGTAACTTTATCTCTCGGCTTAATTAATAAATTGCTTACAGACAGACGACTCCGAAAATACTCAGTCTATGTATCTTAAGATTGATTATATCAGCACACGAGAAGTTCTATGAGAGAGAACGAAAGGGCCTACCAATTTTACCTTTGGGGGTCCCATTCGACGGCTTTACTTCCCTTCCGAAGGAAGTTGTGCTACGGATTTTTTTTATCGTTCAATAAAAATCCATCGACCTCGGCTGGGTTTGAATCCACACCCTTGCCGGCAGTTTCCCGCCAACAAACTATACCGACGCATGGCGTCCACGTGGTCCAGCGACGCTCTGTCGTGCGCTTGTAATCTTGTGGGCGTGGCTGGACCTGCGTACATGAGTGTGACACAGGCGTCGCGACGCTGTCTCAACGCAACAAGGGCACACTTACTGTGAGCGTAATGATACATTACTTCATTAGGCGTTCTAGTAACAATATCCTCTAATAACAATAACCTCCAGTAACAATATCCTCTAGTACAGGGACTCAGACAAGTTCTATCCGGGCGCTCTTCCATTTCCCACTGATCCTGTTTAAATAAGTAATTGATAATATCTATAAAAAAGAAAGATAAGAAATTTTTTTAAATATTTTATACTTCTATATCTAAAAAAAAGGAAAATATAGTTAAACTATATCACTAGTAGAGATCCCAGGAAATACTCAGGCGCCTTTAAGACCCCCTGCACCCCCTTATCACGCAGCCTGCATAATAATAATAATATCATATAGTAAAAAATCCTCTAAAACCTAATTGCCCTAAGAAGATCCTGCCTTATCAGGCAGTTATACGAGTTACTAGATTTAATTTCACATATATTATTCATACGTCAAGTCATATGGTCCACAAATGACACTTTTGGTGGCTATTATCAATACTTATACAATATGTAACTAGAGGTAGAGCAGCCAACATTGCCATAATATCCCCAGAACACACAGAGACATAGCTCGGTGTTTGTACAATGTAACTAGAGGCAGAGCAGCCAACATTGCCATAATATCCCCAGAACACACACAGAGACATAGCTCGGTGTTTGTACAGTGTAACTAGAGGTAGAGCAGCCAACATTGCCATAATATCCCCAGAACACACACAGAGACATAGCTCGGTGTGTATTTACCCCCGGACAAGGGCTGACGCAAGTCGCGTGACCTCGTCCTCTCCACAGAGTGGCTTCTGAGAGCTTCCGGTTCCTCTCTGTGATGCATGGGACACGCTCCTGCTCCAAGGAGGTTGTAATCCTTGGTCCGCCCTCTTGCATAGAGGAAACTATGCCTCACTTCCTGCCTTGGAAACAATAAAGAGCAAGACGCCATTTCTAAATATTCCCTCGGACAGTTAACTCCACAGAGGGGGAAGGAGTATTAGTTCCTCTTGTTGCCGCCAGGGCCGAGGCTGATCTGGTAGAATCAAGTCACGGCAGCCATTGTGGAACGGAGCGAGCACTTCTTACTTCTCTCTCTAGATATTGGGGTTAGCAATAAATAAGCTCAGCGTTAGAATAAATAGCTATATAGCTATATAGCAGGGGGTTAAAGGCGGGACAGCCCGTATAGACCTTCTCCGACAAGTTTTTCTACACCCAACATCACCTCTGAGGTAACTGCAGGTCTTATAGAGACCTCTCTCTGTCAACTGTTGCCAAATCTCCTCGCTCTCAGTTATGTCTGAAGGAGCTACTGGCAACACAGCGTTGCAAAACTTGTCTCATATACAAGGGAAGGTTGACCACACAGAGATCAAAGAATGACAACGCTGTTCCCCAATCATAATCGTGCAGTTACCTCAGAGGTGATGTCCAGTGTAGTCGTGCTACAAATGTGCGTTCTTTGATATTAATGTAAAACAATCAAAAAGTAACAACATCGTTATATTTTTCCTTTCATTTTACATTAATCCTAATAATAATACATTTAGACTCGTCACAGAGTATTTCCTGCTATAGTTTGACCCTCGGTGACTGATATACGGGCCTTGCGCGTGTCCCAGCCTGATGTTCATAGACGGATCTTGGTCGTGTTGTTTATGAGCGACACAAACACACCCCTCGTTTAGTGGGGAGGGAGGAGGAAAAGTACCCACATTTGCGTGGAAGGAAGGGTGGGAAATAATCCAAGAAAACCCAGCTCGACATGATTCGAACTCAGACCCTTCCAGACAAGTATCACCAATGTGGGCTATTTTATATCAAAGTGTACCAACTTGACAGGTAGCGTTTGTTAGGACATCTGAGCAACTACCAACATGACAAATATTAAAACGAGCTAAATATGGCATCGTATTGATTT
Source organism: Timema monikensis (assembly GCA_902151445.1). Taxonomy (NCBI): domain Eukaryota; kingdom Metazoa; phylum Arthropoda; class Insecta; order Phasmatodea; family Timematidae; genus Timema; species Timema monikensis. The sequence continues at coordinate 88,275 of CABFVZ010002083.1, read as the reverse complement.
ATTTAACTCAGAATAACAAAGCGGACCCCGAAAGTTAAAGGAAAAGTTTAGTTTAAGGTAAATTTAAAGCTACAAATGTTGTCTGTCTGTTGATAACTGTCTTCTTTCTTATAACAGGGTCTGTCAGACTGTCAATATTAATTATTACTTTATTAACAATGATCGTCTGATCGTGTAGAGGCCCTTTCATTGGTTCATACGATCAGTCGCGCCAACTTGTCAGATATTGAGGTTTTGTTTCTCATCAAAGATACATTGACAGTCTTGGCTGTAGAATATAGATCCTTTCTTAGTTCCTGGTGGTTGAAATTACGTCTTCCGACTGATGGAGACCTGTGTGTTTGACAGGCCTGAATGATTGTTCTTTATCAACTTTATTATAAAGATAAGTAAAGCCCACGACACGTTCTTACACACTTTCTCCTAAAGTCTATTATAGTTTCGAACATTTTCAAAAATAGTTTATCATCTAGATGCCCTCTAATGATTTATTCACCATAAAAAAAACTCCACAGATACTCATTTTTAAACCAAAACGTTAGAGCTCTTTTCTCTCTATTCTTGTTAATTTGAGAGCTATACTATAGGTGGCTATACTATGTAAATATAAAATTTGAATGAGATCCCTCCAATAGGGACGGAGACACGGGATTGTATAGTTCAGGGCAAATGAAACGTCGAGATCTCTCACAAGTCCGAGCTGAAAAATACTCACGACTTTCTAAACAAGAGAAAATATACACTTGTCTGCTGTTGATACAGTTTAGTTTGTAAGTCGTGTCTATCCCACGGTAGAACAAATGAGAGAATATTGTGGTTGCATACTAGAAGTGAACGCTCTGTTATTGAAATGTCGGCGATTGGACGAGCGATATATAAATGAGTGGTTATGATTGGTCGTTACTTGCTTATGACGGCGGGCTGTGATTGGTTCCCTTGCAGCATAGGGCGCGGGTAGAAAGTACCTGTGATATATTATAAATGCACCCACACTAATCTGGGATTAGTGAAGACAAATCAACCGTTACAAGTGATGGGCCTACCAGTACGGCATTCGCCTGGAGAGAGAGATGGACCTCGCTTCTCACTGGTTCAAACTATGGGGCCTATGTACTTGCTCTATACAAGGTAACAACGGTTCAAGGTGAGCAAGATCATTGTATCCTATAGGGGTATGTGATTGGTTAGAGTTTGGAAAACGCCGCTTTACAAGCATCTTTCAGTAAGATCAGAGGCTAGGAGGAGGCTAGGTAGTGTTGTACGTTATATCCCCGGAGTATTGTTTGACCCCAGAGTGTTGGTAACAATGGCCCCTGTCAACTGGAGAAGGCTTGAAGGGAGAGTAGTTTGTTCTAAAAGAAAGGTGGGCCGTGGCCACCCAACAGGTCCCCCCCCCTCCCTCTCTGAAGGGCGCCAACACTTCCCGGACAGTAAACTGGTACATTCTCAAGGATGTTGTGTGTCACTGTCAGTCCTGGGAGGACACCAGGATTTCCCATTCTCTCTCAACACAAATGCGGGTATATTACTTTTAAAACGCCTCCTCACCCTATTATAGTAATTATTATATACAAGTATAGCTTGAACAGGCGGTAGGAAATAATAATAATAAACAGAGCGAAGGAGTGTAACAACAGCTAGTGTTGTAATTGTTGTAATATTTCACACTTCCTCTACTTGAGCCTCCGTACAACTGACATAGCTGTTGTAAGTAACGGACCCTGGTTTGATTCCCTGCATGGCAAGTTTTTCCCACTTTAATAACGATGGATTAACGGCATGGGGGCTGGATGTTGTGTCTGTTCACAGATTGCTCGTTAAATACCTCAGGTAAATGAAAGTAACAGACCAGAAGGAATAGTCTAGAACATGTATGTAGGAATGTGATAATATTACAATCTCTCAGCATGTGTTCGTACTTAATTCAGCAGATAAACTTTTAGCTAAATAACGATGTTAACCATCAAGAAATGTCCAGGAAATATTTCACCCGCATTCACACGTTCAAATGTTTCGGGAATAGCTAACCCAAATTAGATTACTTTCAAAGTTTAATGTATATTTGGAAACTATTTAACTTTTTTTTTAAACTCTGAATAAAACTATAAAATCCCTCAAAATTAAGGGCGCCGACTTGGTAAGCGAGAAATTACCGAGCACACGTTCAGCTCTTAACGCAATATTAAATTCTACGATGCGTTATTTCAAAATATGGTGCACTCCAAAATAAAGTTCCGTAGTTTTCTTTACCCTCTTCCTTATTGACATGACAAAGGGTGGTTATAGGTGAAGGTAAAAGGGAGTATAAGCTAAGATAAAAAAACTACACAGCCCGTTGTATTTTGAGGCGTGTGGTCTGACGGAGATTGATATCAATACATAAATGTTTTGGTTCACTTCTGTTTGAAAGACGAGACAGTCTTTGTTTAACCTCTTCAGTAGAGAAACATCGCTTACTATTATAGTCGACTTGTAGTGAATTCAGTAGGGAAACATCGCTACTATTATAGTCGACTTGTAGTGAATTCAGTAGGGAAACATCGGCCGTGTGTGCTGGGCAGTTAGGAACAGCGTCAAGAATTACCGGAGCACCCTTTCATTGTCCCTGCCCTCCTTGAAAAGACGGTCCAACAACAAAACCCTGCATCATAATTAATTCTAAATGTTTCACTCGAAGCAGTCAGGACACAATAGTTACCAAGAGGTTGAAATGTTACACATGTCTGCTGGTAACAATGGTTGTGATCCCGGCTGGTGGACATTGTCTTGTATACCTTGGGGAGCGGATTGAGGGGGGGGGGGGTTAGCACCCGGCAGCATTTTGTACTGGTCGGCGGGCAGTTGGGGGATCTGACGTAACTGACACGTAGGCGAGAATTATCAGCAGGTTTCTGACCAGTTACAAAGTTTAAATTTTCAATTTAAGTTGTTTTTTAACGAGATGTGTACTTGTGAGATGTGTACTTGTGAGATGGTACCTGTGAGATGTGTGCTTGTGAGATGTGTACTTGTGAGATGGTACCTGTGAGATGTGTGCTTGTGAGATGTGTACTTGTGAGATGTGTACTCGTGAGATGTGTGCTCGTGAGATGTGTGCTCGTGAGATGTGTGCTCGTGAGATGTGTGCTCGTGAGATGTGTACCTGTGAGATGTGTGCTTGTGAGATGTGTGCTTGTGAGATGTGTGCTTGTGAGATGTGTACTCGTGAGATGTGTACTCGTGAGATGTGTGCTCGTGAGATGGTACCTGTGAGATGGTACCTGTGAGATGTGTGCTTGTGAGATGGTACTCGTGAGATGTGTACTCGTGAGATGTGTACTCGTGAGATGTGTACTCGTGAGATGTGTGCTTGTGAGATGTGTACTTGTGAGATGTGTGCTCGTGAGATGTGTGCTCGTGAGATGTGTACTTGTGAGATGGTACCTGTGAGATGTGTACTTGTGAGATGAAAACAAAAGATGATAAAGCTAGTCTAGCCTAGCTCTGTCAAAATGTGGATGAGCAAGGCTCATGTTTTAATGCGGCAAGCCCACGCTTTCTTACTAAGCGTCCGGAGATTGGAACTCAAGTCCTAGTTGGGGTTAAGGTTGAATTCAGAGGAAGTGTATCCACACTTGCGTGGAGTAGAGAGTGGGGAAACTATTTAGGAAAAACTACCACCCGTACACCCAACCGAGATTCGAACTCTGATTTCTCCGTCATCAGCATTCTAGTCCTTCGCGCGAGTGACGCCTTAGACCACGCGTTCACCGGAGTGGTAGGAAGACAAAACTAGTTAGGGTCAGTATTTTTTTGACGAAACACATTTTGTGCAACACAAATAAGCTTTAGTTCATGTTGATTCCCTTCACTTGGTGATATCAACAGTTGTTGAATATCTGACGTTGGCTGGGCCCGGACTTTTACCAAGTATTGAAAACCAAGCCAACAGAAGCAATAGCTTATACATTTTATAAATGAAGATAAATGTTTCCAAGTCCATTATGCTAAAGACAGATATCAACAAATGTTGACATCGCAACATGAACGTCCCCTGGACAACGGTTCATAGTACGGTACTGACTAGTTGTTCCGAAAACTGGGCTACAGATTGAAGTAGCCCAAACACGCCATTATTATTATTATTATTATTAATTTTATTCGCCACCAGATAAATACTAATCAATTGGTATTTTATTTGTCACATTGATACAGCCCTTGTTTTTGGAACGGTCAGAGGAAGGAGCGCCGTGAGGACTGTGACGTCAGACATACCAGAGGGTTGTCACCCCCTGCACCCCTTGTCAGAAACATGTACAATCTGCTCTAGAGGTGCGGCAATAACCCCATAGTTCCTTGCTAAGGGAGATGGCCTCATGTACAGTAGTAGAGAGAGCCTCAAGTGGAGAGCCGGCATGGAGAGGGAATACCCTAGCTGTGTTACCAGACATTACCAGGACAAACAACTGACAGTGGAGCAGATATTGTTCTCACAGGCAGAGGAGGTACCAGCAGACAGGGGAGGATGTACCAGCAGACAGGGGAAGATGTACCAGCAGACAGTGGAGGATGTACCAGCAGACAGGGGAGGATGTACCAGCAGACAGTGGAGGATGTACCAGCAGACAGTGGAGGATGTACCAGCAGACAGTGTGGAAGACGACACGGCAGGTTGCAGCCTTACAGGGGCAGCGTGGGAAGGGATCACGGACAATGTAAATGGCCGATGTGACACGCTGGCTTATCGCCGCGACCACCGTGGCCGGGCCTGACTCAGGTAAGGTGTAAACAAACTGGGGGGGGGGGTCAGTCACGACCGGACCGGATTGCTCGGGGCGACGTCCCCGTCCTAGCTCCGGGTGGCGGGGTGAGGGGGGCTCACGGGACAAAAACCGTGAAGAAATAAATAGAGCGACAGGAACAAGAACAAACGACAGCGCCACAGGAATTCGACAGTTGGTGGATAGCACAGGGCTCCAGGAGGGGTAGTATGAGACAACATGGCCCCAGGAGGGGTAGTATGAGACAACATGGCTCCAGGAGGGGTAGTATGAGACAACATGGCCCCAGGAGGGGTAGTATGAGACAACATGGCTCCAGGAGGGGTAGTATGAGACAACATGGCTCCAGGAGGGGTAGTATGAGACAACATGGCTCCAGGAGGGGTAGTATGAGACAACATGGCTCCAGGAGGGGTAGTATGAGACAACATGGCTCCAGGAGGGGTAGTATGAGACAACATGGCTCCAGGAGGGGTAGTATGAGACAACATGGCTCCAGGAGGGGTAGTATGAGACAACATGGCTCCAGGAGGGGTAGTATGAGACAACATGGCTCCAGGAGGGGTAGTATGAGACAACATGGCTCCAGGAGGGGTAGTATGAGACAACATGGCTCCAGGAGGGGTAGTATGAGACAACATGGCTCCAGGAGGGGTAGTATGAGACAACATGGCTCCAGGAGGGGTAGTATGAGACAACATGGCTCCAGGAGGGGTAGTATGAGACAACATGGCTCCAGGAGGGGTAGTATGAGACAACATGGCTCCAGGAGGGGTAGTATGAGACAACATGGCTCCAGGAGGGGTAGTATGAGACAACATGGCTCCAGGAGGGGTAGTATGAGACAACATGGCTCCAGGAGGGGTAGTATGAGACAACATGGCTCCAGGAGGGGTAGTATGAGACAACATGGCTCCAGGAGGGGTAGTATGAGACAACATGGCTCCAGGAGGGGTAGTATGAGACAACATGGCTCCAGGAGGGGTAGTATGAGACAACATGGCCCCAGGAGGGGCTGTATGAGACCACTGGTTAGAATTCCCCTCACATGGTAATATTCAGTTGTTTAATAGCCTATCTGTTATTGTTCATGTTTTGAAACAATTTATATCCAGGATTTAAAGTTTGTTCTGAGTTGTATTAAATCCGAGGTCCTCTCTTAGCTTCACAGATGCTTGCCTAGGAAATAGTTACCTTCGCTCTTGATGTGGAAAGTCAGGTAAAATGAGCGTTACCTGTACGGTTCATGAGCTGGATCTGAATGTTGCATCGTTAGCAGCAATCATGGAGAGCAAGTCATGTGATGTGTGACAATCTTGCACACATGTCACTGCCATATCCTCACATGAGAAGAGGACACAAGCTTGTCAACGTGACTTCAAACGAAAGGTTTCACATTCCTGGTTAACAATATAAGCTTGGTAGTATTGTTTCATGGACGGAGCAACTCTTGTATTTTGGTAACAAGAAGGTACTAAGGGCCAGACGGTCAGACATAGCCCTTCTCTGACTATGAGTCCTTACTTGAGATGACCCTCATGACATTAGTTATATAGAACAGTCAAGTGACTCTACGAAACCGGAGTGAGGTTCTCAGTAATACCTCGTATAGCGAGACAACTTACCAGATCTACTCTCAAGTATTCATACGGCAAGTCATGTAATGTCACTTTTGATAGACATTATCAATACATATAAGATAAGTTGTTTATATTATTTTGGAAATAGTCCTTATCAAAAATGTGTGTTCATGGCTGCAACAAAGTGAGTTTAGCACCAAGCGAAGGTTTTCCATCCATCTACCCATCCAACCATCTACCCATCCAACCATCCAACCATCCCTCCATCCAACCATCCAACCATCCAACCATCCAACCATCCTCCTCCAGTCCTCCAGAAAGACCTCGTGACTCTGAATCCTCGCACATTACAATTCAATTACTAAGTTCAATGGGAAAGTTACTAGAACCTGTTTTTGTGAGTGAAGGCTCCCTCTTAACCTACCGTGGACACGGACTTCACAACCAGAGGGGACTTAATTAATTTGTTAGCGGGTCAGACGTAAAGTCGTGGGAGATGAAAGGACCGACAAAAACGTGGAGATGTGAGTTGTGTACACCTGGCACGGCGTGGCTCCGGCGTTAGCACGTCTGTCCGAGACACACACATTTCGGGAATAACGGAGGTCTGATCCCGGTCGGGTCTACTGAGGGCAGGGTTATCATGTTACCCAGCCCTAAAGAGCCCAGTATCCAAACCTTCCTTCACCTCTGACAAGACATCTTGTGAATGTGGGGAATGCCAGGCCTCCACCGTGGTTCGGATTCCACGTTAAACTGTTTAAACTGTAGGTCCTTCATTTCATCTCACAATCACCCTACCATTACACATTAGCGTGTGTATAACCTGAACGGGTAGTAAGACGCGGTAATAATATTATATATATTTAAAAAATGGTTATTTTACTTTTCATACAAAGCAGTTGTGTGAATTATATAACTATGTACTAATTATACTAATGTGCTAGAGACGAGAAAGGTGGAATTTATAGTAAGTGCACCTGCATTCACGCGTAGAGAGAGAGAGAGAGTAGAAAATAATTTAGACAAAAAACAGTCTCAGGGCAACCGATCGAACTCCGATCTCCCCGTCCTTATTGCCAATGTGACGCCTTAGACCATGCGACCACCGAGGAAGAGTTTGTAATTGTTAAAAACTGTATATTTTATGTAATATAATATTCACATTAATTTCCCCCTCTCCATCCCTTTACACAAACATCGTATTTTCTCCCACCTACCAGCTTCGTTCTTATCATGTCTCTTATTTCGCCTTTCCTTAATATATTAATAAAATGGGTTTCACTTGACCCTGAATAATAATTACTATATTTGATAACTGGGTTGAATAACCCTGGTTTTTCTCTCAACCTCGACTGAGAGTGGGTTTTACCTAAACAGTTTTTCACTCTACCTCCAAGTGAATGCGGGTACAGGTACTCTAAATTCAGCCCTCCTCTTCCCTGACCTTGTAGTTGTATTTATGGACCAGTCTATACTTCTCAGCCGTGACCATATCCTTACAGAGTTATATCGCTCTTAGACATATCGATAGTCTCGAGGCAAAGTTCGACTCTCGGCCACGACATTAAATAAACAAGTTTGTTCGTGTCTGGCCCTGTAGGCTGGTTAATCCGATATTGGGATTAACCGGGTCACATCCTTGTCAATGATCGTTAGAAGAGACGGCGAAATAAACATTCCGTTGCTGGGTGTGGTCTGGTGGTCACACAGTTGCTGGCTACAGATCCAGGGTTCGAACCCAATACGTGGGTCAACCCACACCCGTGACGACTAATGAGGAGATGCTTGAATGAAAAAGTAGCGGCTCTGGTCTAGAAAACCGAGATGAACGGGCCGAAGAGTTTGTTGTGCTGACTACTTGACACCATATATGCACATAAGTTGGTACTATCTTCACCAACAGGCGGTGGCCACTCGGCTGGCGGACTGACGCCAGGCAGTTGTTATATTTATATTCCAGTCAATAGTAAATATCCCCCACACACCGGAGTCGAACCGAGTACTCCATAGTGCAATCCTCCAGGCTCTCCGTGGTATTGGTGGTTTTGCAGCTACGGCGCTGGCCCACACTACTCTGTCATTTCAAACGTACCTCCCACTACATCCAGTACTCCGTACCGGAAATATCAGGTCTAACTTTCCAAGGACTAACGCTACGGACATTTAGTGATGACCAATCACAAGTAACACAGCTCTCAGCCCCCGGTTAACACATAACTCAGGTAGGTAACACAGCTCTCAACCCCCGGTTAACAAATAACTCAGACAAGCGACCAATAAGCTCGTCCCAATGTCGCTGTAGTCCCACGTTTTCTGGTTCGACTGTAATCTAAGTGTCTGGTTTCACGGTTAATCGGGTGTGAGACTGGTTTGTCCTTTCAGGATACGCAGGTTTTGAACTTACGGTGTTACTGTCGTCATTTGTTTGTAAAGGAATGTCTAAAGAAACAAATAGAACCAGATGATTGTTTTAAAACCAGAAGAGACGGTTTTCCTCAACTTCCTGGACAAATTGTCATTTTGTAAGAGATGTAGCCCAAGTTCCGAGGAGTTCTCGAACCAACCCAGGCGGAACTAAGCGATCATGATGGACGGGTGCTTATGGATTATTACCACACTTCACAGCTCTTAGTTTCCCAACATCCGGTGTATGGTCGGGCGCAGAGTTACATCAGTAAGACATTCTTCAATAAAGAGCGCTGATTCGTCCTCCTGGTGGGCCCTACAAACATCTAAATATAAAGTTGGAAACCTTGTTCGGAAACTGTTTCTTGGATGTTTCTAGGATGTTTCCTGCTGCTCACAAACATACGCTCTTGTCCCTTAATCTCCTCAGGGATTGTCCCTGACCCTGGACCGCTTCTCATACAAAGTCACGGGTTATCGAGCAGTGCGGCCTGGTCCCTACGATACAGAGGTGCGCTAGTTCCGCCAGGATGATTCAGTGAAATACTGACCAGACCAGATAGTACGGGAGACACTAACAACAACTTTCTTTATTCCTTTTATTTACAAGACTGAAGGTCCTTGTTTGGTTGAATCCAGGAGAAGACAGAAGGTCCTTATTTGGTTGACTCCAGGAGAGGACAGAAGGTCCTTATTTGGTTGACTCTAGGAGAAGACAGAAGGTCCTTGTTTGGTTGACTCCAGGAGACAGAAGGTCCTTGTTTAGTTGACTCCAGGAGAAGACAGAAGGTCCTTATTTGGTTGACTCCAGGAGAAGACAGAAGGTCCTTGTTTGGTTTATTCCAGGAGACAGAAGGTCCTTATTTGGTTGACTCCAGGAGAGGACAGACGGTCCTTATTTGGTTGACTCCAGGAGAAGACAGAAGGTCCTTATTTGGTTGACTCCAGGAGAGGACAGAAGGTCCTTATTTGGTTGACTCTAGGAGAAGACAGAAGGTCCTTGTTTGGTTGACTCCAGGAGACAGAAGGTCCTTGTTTGGTTGACTCCAGGAGACAGAAGGTCCTTGTTTGGTTGACTCCAGGAGAAGACAGAAGGTCCTTATTTGGTTGACTCCAGGAGAAGACAGAAGGTCCTTGTTTGGTTTACTCCAGGAGACAGAAGGTCCTTATTTGGTTGACTCCAGGAGAGGACAGAAGGTCCTTATTTGGTTGACTCCAGGAGAGGACAGAAGGTCCTTATTTGGTTGACTCCAGGAGAAGACAGAAGGTCCTTGTTTGGTTGACTCCAGAAGACAGAAGGTCCTTGTTTGGTTGACTCCAGGATAAGACAAAAGGTCCTTGTTTGGTTGACTCACATGGGGAAAATGAAGGTCAGACGTTCTAAACGCGGTCCCGTAGATTCTTCCAGAAGGAAATGCACAACAGTTAAAGTTGATCACATTGTTCCCTGCCCCTTGAGGTAGACTGTACGCGCAACAGGTGCGGCCCACACTCCAGTCGTTGTTGTCATGGCAACCACGGGACGCTACAAAGTGTCTCAGAGGGGAGAGGGGGCCCAATACGTCATCACTTAACCTGAGACAGCAACATGAGATACTAAACTTTATTTCAACTAAGCTGATAAGGGAAGTAGATAATTAGAACAGGGGAATTACCAGTGGTCGGGTAGCATTACACCCCTCCCCCCTCAATGGTTCTATTTATTAAATATATGTAATGGCAGTTTTATTGAAAATAGATGTACAGTCCAATTTTCATAGAAAGACCCTCGTGGAAAATACAAATGATATCTCTCCAAAGGGTCGGCTGTAGATCACGTGACGACGTGACAGTAGATCTTCTGTGAGAGATCTGATATGTTACTAGTGTTTGAGGAAGTCACTTTTCTGTCCAAGTTGAAAGAACGGACCATCCCAAGGACAGATAGAAGTGGTCAAGCAGTTTGTCGTACGATAATCAACACTATACAGAACATTCATATCAACACTAGGCTGCTGTGCTAGGGCTGTTCATAATCCGGTCCCAAACAGTCACATGACTAACAGTAGCTCATACGGCATATTGCTTCTCAAAGACTACAGCTGTGGTTTGAGTTGTGGTCACAGATACAGAGGTCCCGGGTTCGATCCCAAGCACTGGGTCAACTCAGCCTCGTCAGGACCAATGAGAAGAGACTTGAATGAAACAGGCTCTGGTCTAGAAAACTGAGATTAACGGCCGGAGGGTTCGTTCTACTGACTACATGACATCCTATATCCACATATGTTGTAACTATCTTCGCCAACAGACGGTGGCCACTCGGTAGAGGTATAGCTCGATTGAGGGATGACTCCAGAACAATTTTTAGCACTTCATCTTACTACCCGTTTGCGGGTTACACGCAAGTGTACCGGTTCCGACAGGGATTAATGGCTATATGGAAAGTGTACATGCATTTGCGTGGAGGAAGAGTGGAAACAGCATTTATTAAAAGCCACCCGACCGGGATTCGAACCCCGATATCAGTCTGTTGCAGGCGAGTCGGCCTCGTTCGGTCAGGAGCCCCACAATGCCCACTGAAGAGGCGAGAGGGTGCATTTCCCAAAGTTCAATATTGTTTTCATCTTTTGTCAAATAATTATCAGTGGTCTATTTTTACCGCAGCTCAGATAGTGTCTCATAGCCCGGTCTTGCAGGCGCCCCAGCTGGAGTCCCACCAACACTTACTGGAGGGAAAGGGGGGGGGGGAGTTACATCTTCATTTAGCGGTCTCCTGC
>CABFVZ010002083.1:0-19990 GCA_902151445.1 Timema monikensis | reverse complement strand
TATTTCCCCCCCCCCCCCCCCCCCACTCCCCTCACCGGGCGGCGCGCGCCAGAAAATCGATCATCTCAGAGTCGTGAGTGTGCTCGATCCAGGAGGTGAAGGGGGGGGGGGAGACAGTTCCCTCCCTCGACACCAGGAGCGTCTCGGGAGGATTGGCTCAAAACTGAGTGCGACAGCTCCTGCTGCTGTTAGCGCCTCAACAAAACACGCGCGTTCCCGCGCATTCTTCGAGTTCCTCTCCGACCTTGGTGTGTGTGTTCTCTCTTCGCCCTACATTCATCCTCTATTTATTCTCTCTTCCTCTTACATTCATACTCTATTTATTCTTACATGCATCCTCTCTTTTCTCTATTCCTCCTATAATCAACTTGTTTTTTTTATTTCTCCTAAATGCATCTTCTGTTTTCTCTATTCCTCCTATATATATCCTCTCTTCTCCCTTCATCTATCTGTTGCTCTCCATCATTCATCGATCATCAGTGTTCTATGCTTGTTTTTATCTTATTCGTATCGATAGTAAGTTTCTTTATTGGTATATTTATTTCCATTCCTCCGCCTCGTCATTCTACTTAGTCTCTGTTATTCTACTTAGTCTCTGTCATTCTACTTAGTCTCTGTTATTCCATCTCCCATCTTTCAACTTCTCGCCCTTGTCTTTTCATATTTATATTCCTTTGTATTGCAATTGTATCCTCCTGCTTCTTTATCTGTCTTATTTTCTGAATATCTACTGCCCTTTTTTTAGATTCCTCTTTTCAATGCATCCTCTACAAATTCCTCACTCTCTTTTCTTACTATTCCTCGCGCATTGTCTCATCTTCATAACTATCTTGTATTCGCCAATTTATCCTCTCGACTCCTTGCTCTCTCGTGTTTATCATGTTTTTGTCTCTACCTTTATATTTTGTTCCTGTCTCCCCTGCGTGTGTTTCCTAATATCCCCGCACGTCAGTAATGAGCGCTGTATGTCGGACGGGACGAGGGGGAGACTGTATTTGATTTCCTTTGACAAACAGTTCCCGTGCATGGGAATTATCCTCAGTCCGTCGCTGCTTTTTACAACAGATTCTCAGCACAGATTGCTATTGATCCAGACGCGATCAAATCAACAGCCGCCCTCCAAAAAACAACACGGGCTTCTGACATTCATCATCACGGCTCAGGTAGTGTCTGTCCGGACAGGGGACATTCCTCCAGGTGGTGACGCTTCCCTTCTTGTCGTGGCTTCCCAAACTGGAATGTGTGTCGCTCTCAGTGCTCTTGGGGTTCAGACCCGGTCGGGGTCAACGGGTCTCTACTGCTGGATTAAAATCCGTAGCACGACTTCCTTCAGTTGGTAAGTAGAGCCGTTGGTCCGATGTCGACTGTGGCTTGTGATGGAAGTTTCTCTCTCTAATATAGAGAGAGATCCAGAGTAGAAAGCAACGAGAAGCACTTCAGGACCAACTCTCGGGCTGAGGAATGAACACGTTTCTCGAGCACTTGCAACAGCAGCAGATTGTGCAATGTTAGTGAGAGTTCGCCACAGTTCAGGATGTCACTGACGGAGAAAGGAGGGTGAATTTTAAGTAGCCCATAAGCTTCCATCCGAGGATAAAACAGATAACAATTTCGCGTGGCTAAAGCATGTTATAAGCAGCGGACTCTAACCTCACAGGTAGCAACAGTCAGAGGTGCTCACCTCTCGCCTAGAATACAGATAGAGTTTGGTGAGTAGGGTTGAATGACTCTAAGACGGGTTCAATCCCCAGATGGTGCATTCATTTATTTAAATTTGAAATTTATAATCCTCTCTCCTGGATAGTTCAATAATCTGTCAACAGGCACACCAACACTATAAACAACCATGGAGGAGTGGATCAAGGTTATGTTAGACGTAGAATATTGATGTACAAAGTTAGAAGAAATGTTACACCAGCCGGCGACAGAACTTGTTATATAATTACCTGAATCTTTCAGATTTTCCGGACAGAGTTTTTCCACGTTGTTTTGGTGGATGACGAGTTTTCCGTCTATTACATTTTTTAATTGCTAGCCGCTACTTAGCACCAGCATTTGTATAATATACTTATCCAGGGTTCATGTTTCATGTATTATTTGTGTCCGTGTGTTAATGAGGCACTAAACAAAAGAGAAACAAAATATTTCACTTTTGTTCCAGCGTTAAGGTGCGAAGTTAATGTTTCTGTTTCCATACAAGAATTTAAATTCCCCGGTTTTCGCTTATTTTTAATTAAATTTCTTGTTTTCCCCGATACGGCTGTAGCCACCATGGCTCTATAATATGTTGTTATTTAGGATTGAAAGGCTGTGACCTCGTTTCGCAGTGAGATATTTAAATATTACTGCGCAGCTTAGAACAAGACGAAGAAAGAACCAACAAATTTCCCTCGGTCTCGTCATATTTCGCCGACTCCAAGTATAATATTACCTCCCCTCTACCTGCAAATAAATATATTAAAATTCACGCAGTACAGTTTTAGAGTTGATATTTCATCTTCCAGAGCCACCGTAAGAATAAAAGGCGGGAATAGGCGAAGAAGAATATTTGGGAATGCATCAGGGAATATTCCATCCCTCCCCCTCCTAATAGCATTTCTACATTTCTCATTTCTTTGGCAACAATTCCCGCCCGGTGTGCAGCGCCTCTACCGGCGCGGGAGTAACTCAACACTCGTCACAAGATGCTTCTTGCTTGTGTTTCCAGTTAGTTTAGCGTTGTGTTACCTTATTACCCCGCGCTTAGCGAGCGCTCAGCTCATTCTTCCCACAACGGCGCGACTGGGGGCAACAGTGGACCAAGTGCAGCTGTTTCACGAGGACAAGATATAGTTCTTTCAGGAGATATATACGTTTAGTTTCTCTTCATACAGTTAGCTCAACACTCTTAGGGTCTGAGCACTATGCTATTCGATAACTTTTCCTCTGAATTTAAAAAGGTTATTTTCCTCTTAAGCTCATTCAAATTTGAAACGTTATTGCACAATGTGTGTATAATTATAAGCTATAAATAGTGATTCAATTATTTCAAATCATTTCAGTTCACAGTTAGCTCGCTTTATGTTTTTCATTTACCATGTATGAAGTGAGCGGTTCAGATCAGACATTTATTTACTAATAAAATAGAATACAGTTTTTAATTAATACGCGCTTTCTATACATTTAATAAAACTCTAAACCTGTCTCTACGTTAGATTTGTCAACTCAAAAACCACTCATCAGATCGAGTTCTTCTGTTCTCCTTATTTTTAAGATACAGGAGAAGTTATCTCCTCAGCGAACGAAGCAGACACAATGTTAGTGTGGTTACATTTGTAACAGTTCGACTGGATCAACTTTTAATGTATAGATCTTGTTTGTAAGTTTCCTTGGCAACGAGTGGTCTGGAAATATCAACAAACCAGTTATAAATCTCCTTGCAACGAGAAGTCTGGAAATATCAACAAACCAGTTATAAATCTCCTTGCAACGAGAGGTCTGGAAATATCAACAAACCAGTTATAAATCTCCTTGCAACGAGAAGTCTGGAAATATCAACAAACCAGTTATAAATCTCCTTGGCAACGAGAGGTCTGGAAATATCAACAAACCAGTTATACATCTCCTTGGCAACGAGAGGTCTGGAAATATCAACAAACCAGTTATAAATATCCTTGTCAACGAGTGTTTTGCATTCACATTAGAAGTTTGTGTTTCTTTTGACAAAAAAAAAAAAAAGAAAAGAGTCTACACATAACTAAATTGTCCCTTTGTCCTTTGATCTTTGATTTTTACATAGATCAGGTTAGGTTTATCTTCATGCGTAACGCTGAACTATAAGTAAACAATAACAAACGTACAGTCTTAATTAAAATACAATGATTTCTAATTAAATACCTAACGTACAGTCTTAATTAAAATACAAAGCTTTATAGTGAATTGTAGTGACTAAGGTCTATCAGTAAATGATGCATATTCTTCTCAGAGTTCATTGCAACGACGCCTCCACGTAGGAGACCCATTTCAGTGTGCTTGCATTGCGTCTTAATTATGGCAGGGAGTAAATGGGTTACATTAAGTGTTTAAAATGTGTTCAACATTTAGAAACTCACACAGCGCCTCCTCACTCCAAGTCTGAAAATTTACACTGAGCACTTCTTACCGCTGGAAAAAGATTCTAGAGGAGTGTAACTAAAAAAAAATCTAGGAGCACTCCAGTAGATTAAAGGCATCCAATTGTCAGAAATTTACCGGAGAAGGGCCCCCAGAACTTTTTAGGCCTCAAAATTCATTTTTGGTTAATTGATCTTCTCTCCACTATACAATTAAATTTCTGCCACCACTGACTCGAAATGAATAATTTAACTTCTTCATTTCCTTTGTTCGCGAAGATAGAAACAATGTAACAGTTCCCCCGTTTCTTCTCCCCCCCCCCTTACACCAATCAGTAATCTTCATGGGACACTACTAATCATTCTTCCAGGGGTCTAGGACTCAGGAGAACAGGAAGTCATACAAATAATGTCAATAAAATAGTTTACAAAATGTCACCAAATTTGGAACGGCTGGGTGGGAATAAATATTCAAAACCGCCCCTTTGATAGCGTTCCCTTTTTTGGTAAGGTTTATAAAGTGTTGTTGATGGCGAAACGTACAACTAATTTGGTATAATCACTGCTATTTATGTGTCAGACTACCCCTTTGCCAATAACTAACATTTACATTTGTGAGGTTTGAGTTTCGCGGTTAGGTTGCGACACCACGCCGCTAGGTAGCAGCACTCTACTTCTTACCGCGCCGCTAGGTAGCAGCACTCTACTTCTTACCGCGCCGCTAGGTAGCAGCACTCTACTTCTTAGCAGTACGCCTGTGTTATTACTATAGGCGTGTCCAGTTTCAGTATCATGAAGTATTCGCTGCTAGGTATCTTGAATTAGCGTCTTAAATGTAAGTATGTTTCAGTCATTGTATGCTGTTGCTTGTGGATAAGGTTTATTTAGTTTGGTTTCTTGGTAATAAACCAAAAGCAGAATTTTATTTAGTGTGATAGGGCACTTAATAAAGAGTTTTTTTTCAATTTACTTAATTTTTGTTCCTTAATTCATTTATAGAATGTCTTTCTGCCTGTCTGTTTATTAGTTTCCAGTAAACTTAAATAATACTTGTCAGATCGAGACGGGACTTCTGTTGTACTCCTTATTTCTCGAGAAAGCTATATACTACTACGCTATCTCACCAGTGAGAGAAGTAATGTCGAAAAAAACCGAGCGTAGGCAGTGAACATTCGTTGCGGCTGGTATATAGATGGAACGTAATATGAGCTAGCTTGGGTAAGGGGAGTGGGAACAGGGTGAGTCGTGTTTCTTCGTGAATACACTGCCCTCGACAAAGTTTCATAATTTGAAGTGGGCGACTGTGTTGATGTATTGTTTAGTGCGAGCGAAGCTGCGGGCAGGTGCTAGTTTTAGGATTATTATCTCAGTGCACCAACAATAAAGTGGGCTTCATAAAACGTAACAAAACCAAACTTGCACTCTATGGATGAGTGTACTCTGTAGATAAACTCAAGACACTTGGCTGCTACTCATCTCATCAGACTCTGAGAGGCCATAGAACACGTTCAGCATGGAGTTTAGTTACGCGACTGATCCTGAATGCAGCAAGGGGAAATACTTTGTTCACCAGACTTACGGGAAGTAATGGCTTCTCCAAGATACAATGATTGGGCATGCGCAGATTGCACTAACAATAGCCAACAAGTTGCGTCATGGCGGCGTAGGAACAGCATTTATCCTTGCTTTATAAGGACAAGGAGAAGATTGTCATCTTACAATGAGAAGAAGGGTCCTCCCGAGGTCAACGTATCTCTTGTCTTTAGTAGTCTGTTGGGTGAGGATGTTCTCCTTGGTCCTGAAGTTCTGCTCTCCTCGGACCAGAAGTTCTGCTCTCCTCGGACCAGAAGTTCTGCTCTCCTCGGACCAGAAGTTCTGCTCTCCTCGGACCAGAAGTTCTGTTCTCCTCGGTCCAGAAGTTCTGTTCTCCTCGGTCCAGAAGTTCTGTTCTCCTCGGTCCAGAAGTTCTGTTCTCCTCGGACCAGAAGTTCTGTTCTCCTCGGTCCAGAAGTTCTGTTCTCCTCGGTCCAGAAGTTCTGTTCTCCTCGGTCCAGAAGTTCTGTTCTCCTCGGACCAGAAGTTCTGTTCTCCTCGGTCCAGAAGTTCTGTTCTCCTCGGTCCAGAAGTTCTGTTCTCCTCGGTCCAGAAGTTCTGTTCTCCTCGGACCAGAAGTTCTGTTCTCCTCGGTCCAGAAGTTCTGTTCTCCTCGGTCCAGAAGTTCTGTTCTCCTCGGTCCAGAAGTTCTGTTCTCCTCGGACCAGAAGTTCTGTTCTCCTCGGTCCAGAAGTTCTGTTCTCCTCGGTCCAGAAGTTCTGTTCTCCTCGGTCCAGAAGTTCTGTTCTCCTCGGTCCAGAAGTTCTGTTCTCCTCGGTCCAGAAGTTCTGTTCTCCTCGGACCAGAAGTTCTGTTCTCCTCGGTCCAGAAGTTCTGCTCTCCTCGGTCCAGAAGTTCTGCTCTCCTCGGACCAGAAGTTCTGCTCTCCTCGTTCCAGAAGTTCTGCTCTCCTCGGACCAGAAGTTCTGTTCTCCTCGGTCCAGAAGTTCTGTTCTCCTCGGACCAGAAGTTCTGTTCTCCTCGGTCCAGAAGTTCTGTTCTCCTTGGTCCAGAAGTTCTGCTCTCCTCGGTCCAGAAGTTCTGCTCTCCTCGGTCCAGAAGTTCAGCTCTCCTGAGACCAGATGTGCTCGTGGGGCTGCTGTTCTATCTTCCAGTGGTTCAGCCTTACACCTGTCAGTGTCTCAACAGGTGGAATTGTGAGCATTCCCCCGGTAAAGGGAGAGGACAAGATACAAAGCTCTAAAATCAATATTTAGAAGTTGCATCATGGAAACCTAAGAAGACATCATCACAAACAGACGTGTCAACCTTTTACCAACAATTGTATTCACTATAAATTATGTTAGTTCGTTAACTAATAGATAGGGGGTGTTCGAAGCTTTGAAATAACCAAGTCGAAGGTCAATATCCTCCGCTTCAACTTCAACACCCACAATGAGCTTAACATCTTTGAAACATTTCAAAGGAAGAACACTTTGATATGTTATGAACGTATTTTAAATGTTTCAGTAAATATGACATATTTCAACATGACCATGTTTATAACAGCCAATAAACAGTATTTTAAAACCAACCAGTGATTAAATGACAGCTGTGAAGTAAGCAGAGATAAACTCAAACATGTCAGCATAACAATCTCATCTTCAACTTCATTTCACGTGTTTCAAGCTTCGCTTCGACTTCACAAAGTGACTTTCGCACGCTCCGTACAAACTTTGGAGGTTATTAAAAATGGTCATAATTAATTATTGTTACAAACACAAACAAGTAGTTTTATTAATTTGAATTTGATCAAATGTAATGTAATATAGTGGTACTGTATATTGTTGTGCTGTGTCTGCCATTGTTGCGCGGACCAGATGCCCCCCAACCCCTCATCTTCACACAGAGTGTGAGATGAACAATAATATTATATATTACACGTAGCAGCCTCCACTGCAACATTTTGAAAGACAAAGAAAATTGTCTCTTGTGGAAATAGGAGCAAGCAGAATAGGCCCTATGGGGGGGAGGGGGATAGCGGTGGGGCAAGAACCCAAAAAAGAGCAGCGCAGGAAGAAGGGAGGTGGGATGCTACTCCCTCGTTTAGCCCCCTTCCCCCCCACCTAGCCCAACAAACTTTTTGTGTTATTTCATCTTCTTCCATTGTTATCTTTTTTTCTTCTTTATCTGGCAACTTTGTTTGTTTCTTTCTCCGGTGTTTGTGACGACAAAACATAACCTTGTGGCTGTAATACACACCAACAATAGGTCTCTGCCATTGTTGCCCGCATTCTTTGTTGGATCTTATTGTAATCTGCTCGTCATTTGTTGGGTTTTTATCCCCCCTCTCTCGACGCCTCGTAAACAAAAGTAGCTACTAACGCTATCTAACAGGAAGATTCGCAAACACATTTATAATTGCGCCTGGAGTTGTTTTATTCTGTGGTATATTGGTACCTTGGTTCAGGGCCCGGGGCTATATAGGGGACTATTGGTACCTTGGTTCAGGGCCCGGGGCTATATAGGGGACTATTGGTACCTTGGTTCAGGACCCGGGGCTATATAGGGGACTATTGGTACCTTGGTTCAGGACCCGGGACTATATAGGGGACTATTGGTACCTTGGTACAGGGCCCGGGGGTCTAGAAGGAACTGTCTTGTCTCGAGTGTTGCTAGCAGTGTGTGTGTGTGTGTAGAGGGGTGTACATAGAGGGAAGTGTGTTGATAGCAGTGTGTGTGTAGAGGGGTGTACATAGAGGGAAGTGTGTGTTGCTACCAGTGTGTGTGTAGAGGGGTGTACATAGAGGGAAGTGTGTTGCTAGCAGTGTGTGTGTGTAGAGGGGTGTACATAGAGGGAAGTGTGTTGCTAGCAGTGTGTGTGTAGAGGGGTGTACATAGAGGTAAGTGTGTTGCTAGCAGTGTGTGTGTAGAGGGGTGTACATTCGACCTGGGTTATTAATATTAACACAGCAGCGAGTTCTCTCGGCCATGACTCATGTTTTGTTTGGCCGTGTGTACATCATGACACCGGACCAGCACCTTGCCAAGATGGCGGTAAAGCGCACTCTATGTCCAGTCCACCCTCTGACCACTCGTTCACCTCCAGAGTCTTGAGCGAGAGGGGGGGGGGGGGGGGGTGAAAAATTGAGGTCGTCTGCCCCAATTTGGGGAACAAGCAAGAGGGCCGGGNNNGGGGGGGGGGGGGGGGGGGGGGGAGATGAATAATTGAGTCGTCTGACGCAATCTGAGGACACATCACAGAGGCTCGGGCGTCCTACGGGGGGTCTTAACCTGAAACAGCACGATTATATCCTCCCACAAACCGGACTATCTATCATGGGACGAAGGATAATGACTGGTTCTACGGAACTAAACTCTTGTTTTTAACCTGTGATAAGTTAGTTTGTAAGTCATGGACTGTGCATTAATTACAATAATAGGGTAGGGATGAGGACAATATTTATAGAGGAAATGTCCCAGCATTTGCGTGGAGGAAGAGTTTAACCCATTTATGATAAAACCACATTCGACCTGTATTCGAACCCTGATTCTCTTTCACCGGTAAACCGGGCCAGACGACACTGACGCCTTTGTCCACGTGTCCACCGTAACGAGCGTGTGTAATGAGAGGAGTATCGGACATTCTGGTACGAGCCGGCGGGTTGTCGTGGCAGGGGCAAGTGGTGGCGTGTACAAAGTGCCTATAGAGCAGGGGCAGCGGACCGGAGTCCCTGGGGAGCTTATGACAGTTTTTTTAACTGAACGTGATTTCTTCTTCTTATTATTAATATTATTATTATTA
This sequence comes from Timema monikensis, assembly GCA_902151445.1. Taxonomy (NCBI): domain Eukaryota; kingdom Metazoa; phylum Arthropoda; class Insecta; order Phasmatodea; family Timematidae; genus Timema; species Timema monikensis. The sequence continues at coordinate 10,561 of CABFVZ010002083.1, read as the reverse complement.
GAGGACCAGCTGTAAGCAACGAACAGCTGTCAAGACCCTTGGGTACAGTTTTCACACCAACAATAAAGATATCTTGACTCAATAGTTTTCTGTTTCCCTCTCCAGGCGTGTGCCGGTGAAGGAGCAAAGAAACGAAGGATCCGCGTCTGTAATTTTGAAATTGTTACAACCAATAACATTTGGTCCCAAATAAATCGAATATTCCTCCAGTGGTTGCGTTCAGTTTAACTCCCTCCACTCGGTGATATCAACAATTGTTGATGATCTGTCTTGAGCACCAAGCCAGGTAAGAACATGAAGATAGCTCAGTGAATAGCACGTCTGACCACTGATATCAGAGTTTGGTATCGACCCACGGGAAAACCGAATAATTAACTACGTGGACTTGACTTTGGTTAGTTTCCATGTTACACAGTAACAGAGTGTACTTGAGGTCCATGTTATACAGTAACAGAGTGTACACGAGGTCCATGAATAAGCAAGACGTGAAACTCCATCGCAATGACAGGCCAAGCATTACATAAGGTCCTTACGTCTCGGCCTCGCACAACAAACAGGACCATAAGTCAAGAGGCAATAGAGGCGATATTGGCTCGTCCCTTCCCTCCGCGCGATAGCAAGAAGCAACGGGGGTTTTATTCCTCAGCTCTCGACAATAGACCAAGCGGGGGTTCGAACCCAGCAGGGTCACTGGGAGACCCCCCGCGGATGAGAACTTAATTCCCCGGGACTTTGCCCCCCAGGGAGATTGGAGAGGACATTCATCGGGCAGTGCGACCCACGCCTCGATACGGGGTCACAGATAGCACCCCGGACACTGACCCGTGCTTCAGGAGGTAGTTTCACACTTCTCTCCTTGTTATGTTCTCCTGATACTCCAGTATTTGTTGTCCCGAAAGACCAAACAACCCACAGCACAGCACAGCTCCTTTTAAACTTGTACCTACATTAATTACTACATTTGATATGATCGTTCTCTTACTTCGGTTTGTATTACCCGGGCCAGCAGTGATGGCTGTATTACCCGGGTCAGCAGTGATGGCTGTATTACCCGGGCCAGCAGTGAGGGTTGTATTACCCGGGTCAGAAGTGAGGGCTCTATTTCCTCGATGTTTTTAAGACCTCCATGTGTACTTGAAGCTTGCGCCGTGACGGATAGGCAACAAGCTAGCCGCACACTACCCCGCTGCCAGGATCGTGCACACAATACTCTCTCAAAGACCAGGATTTGAACCCCGGTGGGTTTGATTTTTAGTGCTAAGTTTATTAAACAAATACAAAATATACGTTTCGCCCATCCCGCAGCAAGATCAGTCGAGGATCAGGTAAGGATATAGTCTGGTGATATCGACATAGACCCAAACACCGCCTGACCATCAATCGTCCATAGGTCAAGTTTAATTCCCTCCTTGTCAGTTGGTGACGCGACTGGCCCGGTTAAAACCAGCCCCCGACAAAAAACACCTCCTCTCCCCCTCCACACACACACAAACTCATCAACATAAAATTGTAATTGGATTCGCAGGCGTAATATTAATCGATTTAATTGCAACGGTGGCGGGGGTCCCAAAACACACAAAGATAGCAATCGGTAATTCATCAGTGGCCCTCCTCCCTGCACTCTCACTCTCACATCACTAGTATTTCCATATTCATCAAGCTGGGGCCTAAACAAACAGATGCACATCGTATGTTGAGTGTGAGGAGTTGATGTGATAGCTCGTGTTGGAGGATAGTGATAGTAGTGACATACCCTACAGTGATAGCAGTGACATACCCTACAGTGATAGCAGTGACATACTCCTACAGTGATAGCAGTGACATACCCTACAGTGATAGTAGTGACATACCCTACAGTGATAGTAGTGACATACCCTACAGTGATAGCAGCACTACTGACAGAGTACTTACAACGTCCAGCCCCTCCTGAACAGGAGGGAGACAAAGTGAGAATGGAGACATCAAATATTGTTTGGCTTCATGATAAGTATTTTGAGAAGGAAGATGAGCTTTCCATCCCTTCAGTTGTCAGTTGTCAGTTGTCAGTTGATGACTGTAGAAAATAGGCTTCTCACCATTGTTTTGTTCTTAACTCAAGTTTTAAAACATAATTCACATTTTTTTGTTTACCCGTTTGCATCTTAAAACCGGGTAACCACTACTACACTGCCAGTACTGACTATCACACAAACACACTGCTAGACTGCCAGTACTGACTATCACACAAACACACTGCTAGACTGCCAGTACTGACTATTACACAAACACACTGCTACACTGCCAGTACTGACTATCACACAAACACACTGCTACACTGCCAGTACTGACTATCACACAAACACACTGCTACACTGCCAGTACTGACTATTACACAAACACACTACTACACTGCCAGTACTGACTATCACACAAACACACTACTACACTGCCAGTACTGACTATCACACAAACACACTGCTACACTGCCAGTACTGACTATCACACAAACACACTACTACACTGCCAGTACTGACTATCACACAAACACACTGCTAGACTGCCAGTACTGACTATTACACAAACACACTGCTACACTGCCAGTACTGACTATCACACAAACACACTGCTACACTGCCAGTACTGACTATTACACAAACACACTGCTACACTGCCAGTACTGACTATCACACAAACACACTGCTACACTGCCAGTACTGACTATTACACAGCCGAGTCCTAGGACACGCAGTATCAGAGAGACAGCACTCAAGGATCGAACCAAAGTCCTCCTGGCACGAAGCCCCTGTGGTCCGGATTATCTCCAGTGATTAGTTCTGTGTTTAGACTCTAGAGTGTGCTGTGCCGAGTGCACAGACAGAGTGGACTATCCCCTTCTAGACACAGCTTACACTCCCGGTTAGATGAAACTTTGATGAACTTGCTTCCCATTATCTACCGGGACTCGTTTCCCGACCTCCATATCTGATGTAGAGCTGGGATCAAATCAAGAAACACAGAGAATATAATAAGTGACGTACAAGGAGTGAGAGAGAATTAGAGGAGAGGAAGTTAATCTAAAGAGAGACTGAGGATTAGCTAGAAATAAATGTACACGACAATTTTCATAGAAAGGGCCTCCTTTCTCATCTGACAGTTAGAACAATTACTGACTCCACTTTTACGTATTATTATTTTATTATTATTTAGCACCGCGTCTTACTACCCGTTCGGGTTATACGCTTTTTACGTATTCATACGACCAGATCGGTGATCTACTTTTGATATATATTATCAATACATATAAAATAATAGTAATAATAATATAGTGAAAAGTTATCATAGAGAATGTCCAATGGCTAAATTATCCTATATACATTTAAATTGAAAGATAATAGGAAACTAATGAGTGATAATTGAGTGAATGGATCTCACCTCAACACACAACAATTGTATAAACAGTGACGTCACCTGGCTGTATCCATAGAGCCAGCCCGCCATGTTCTCAACATCGCGCTCCGGAGAGAGAAGACCACGTCCAGAGGCTGTTGACCGAACTATGGTTCCCTCAGAGCTACCCCTCCCTATCTTTTCAGGGGGTGTTGACCGAACTATGGTTCCCTCAGAGCTAACCCTCCCTATCTTTCCAGGGGGTGTTGACCGAACTATGGTTCCCTCAGAGCTACCCCTCCCTATCTTTCCAGGGGGTGTTGACCGAACTATGGTTCCCTCAGAGCTACCCCTCCCTATCTCTCCAGGGGGTGAGCGTCCTATCCAACACGGAAACTCTCCACTTCCCTCATTCTCAGTGGTTTGGTTTATTTGGAAAATGTTGCTTTTCCCGCCAAACGGGATAGTTGTACTATGGAGAGTTAGAGGGCAGTACCGTCCTCCTCGCGGGTCAAGTCAGAGCTTGTGTTGCAAGGTCAAGGGGTTGTTCCATATGGTGTTTGGAACAGGTCAGCGTAGATGCAGGTTGTGCGTTGGGGACTATTTTGTTCCTGGCGTTTTCAGGGACAAACATTTTAAAACCCCTGGCGGAGGCCAAGGAAGGAACAGACAAGGAAAAAATGAAAAATACTCGTCGCTGTCTGTGATGATTTGCACTATCACCGGATTTTACACATTTCTCCACATCACCATCATCCACGAATATTTGACGATATTAAAATGACGCCATATTCCTCTTTAAATGTGTCCAGTCTTCTCCTTTCACTCGCACACTTTCTGTCATCTGCTCCTTTCTTGGACTCCCTTGCGGTCTATTCCCTACATACCTCATATCAATAATTCCCTATTATTTTCCATCCTCATTACATGGCCATACCATCTCACTACTATCTCGTTCCTCGTCATGTTCCTCCTGGAGACCGCGGCCTCCACCCTCCTCATATCTCACCGACTGAAAACATTCTCGTTTGAACATTTTTATTTCAAAAAGTATTCATTTAACAAATCAGGGATCCGTGACCAGGGCGTTATCCTTGCGAGGAGATGCACGCGCGGTGCAGTCTGGGATTGGAGCCGTCACCAGATCATGAGGGTCAAGGTTCAATGCCAACTCACAATGAGGTTCCCAACCCGGATACGAGTTATTGAGCGATTCACGTGAGAAATTCTGTTTGTTTAGGAGAGATACAGTCCAGTTATCATAGGAAGGACCTTTTCTGACAGATTTTTTTTGGTCACCGCAACTTGGTACCCGTTTGGGTTGTACACACGATTTAATTACACTAATGGAATAAGACCGAGGAAAGTTAGAATTTCTTAAGAAAATGTTCTTCTCATTTTGTTAAAGGAAGAATGAGACACCCCTTATAAAAGGGGCCACCCTCAGCACAACCGCCCGGGATTTGCACCCCGACCTCCCCATCCCAGTCTAGCGCGAGAGTGACGGGTTGCTTAGCCCGGTAGTCGGGTTTCCCTTACCACTTTTGCCTCTCTATCTCGACAAAGCCTCCTGGACAGTAATTGTTAAAATGCCCACGTAATGTCGTCCAGGGCCGCTGATAACCCGCCCGTCACGTACAGACCATTCCACGAGCCTTTCTGTTGGACCACGCCAAGACGTGTCAGCGAGGAACTAGCGGACTAGCACGCTGCCATCTAGCGGCGCGCGCCGGTACCTCGCGGCCGGTAATTGCGGCCTCTCGGGCCCTGTGCGATGTGACCGGCGTGCCGAATCTATCTAATTATTTCCCGATGAGATAGCGGTAGAGAGGAGGGAAGGGGGAGTATTCCCTTGTCCTCTCGCGGGGAAGAACTAGACTCGCTTGTAATCCTTGTAGAATATGCTTCGTTTCGCGGGGAGAAAGGAATGAGAGGGGCTTGCCCTTTCTTGTCCATTTACATTCCCTCATTTTCTCCTTCCCTACTATCAGAGGTTTGCGTGTAACAGCCGCTCAAGTCACTAGTCTAGTTCCGCGTGGGATAACAAGGTGTTAAGTACATCTATAGTGTCTATACTCCTCAGTGCCGAGAGGCCGATATCACACTGTGTCAAGGAAGTTATCGGTCCATATTCTAATGCTGGGTTTAAAAAGAAGTTCACGAGGACTTGACTTACCTTTGAGGACAGCCGCGGGTGTGTCTACCCTTTCAGGGGTAGCTGTGGATGGTGGAGGTTCCTCTTCCCAGTCCTCCTCCCCTGGAACAAACAGAGAACATCAGTGGTACGGTCTGCATTCCTACAGCCCTGTGTGTTACTATAAACTGTGTATGTTCGGTTCGCCAGAGAATTGTTACCTAATAAGTTTACACTCTTAAAAACATTCTTCCGTTTGTGTCTACCAGCTCCAGTTTGTCTTTAGCCGAGATTCCTTACCTATACGCTGTTGTTTGTTCCACTCTGTGACAGAAACCAGAGGAACTGTGACGGACAGTAGCGCTATATGGAACTAATACACACTTGGCTATGAAGCTATACGAACCAAACATGACGAGGGACCAATTGAAAGCTGTTTCTCCTTTGATAATTGTCAAAATGATTCTCAATAAAAAAATATAATAATATAAAACCCTGTACATTAACAACTACGACGGTAGTGTTAGTTATTTATTACTACCTTGGAACTATCGTCCAATCAATGACCAGAAGATACTGTCTGGGTGGCAGCCAGTCCTTCATATATGCCCTTGTGAATCCTAGCACTGTAATCCTACTATTTCAGCCAATCCTTGAGACATTCTCTTGCGAATGTACTGGGTTCAACCTAGATTGTATCACTAGAAAATGAGGTCTGTTCCCCTTGCTAAGTTCTCAATTGACGGTTTGGGGTCTTGTTGTTGTGTTTGTAATAGAATTAAGTTGAGAAAGAAAGTGTGCTGGCAATAAAGCTCACAACACGATCTGGTGCTTGCTCGTCTTTCAATTGTTTCATTTTGTTAAGGTTGGCCGACCTGAGGGTGTAGTCAAGTATTCCGAATGTTCCTTTGTTTCGGGGTAATGTTCCACCTGTGAGGGGAGGTGGGAGGGGGGGGGGCAAGATTGTCTCCGGGTCTGGCGGGAACGTTTTCACGCCGGCGATATGGACACCAGGGGTCCCATCAACAGACGACCCATTACAAGTAATCCTCCAGTGCTGCCAACACGCGAGCCGGACAAAACCACATTTCCCCGGACCGTCGTTCCAAGACGCCAACATCGCAATATCACGATTTTAAGGGATCTCGAAATGGCTGCAAATTATTTGTTGTTGGAAATAAAACTGCAGCCCGAGGACTATGCAACCCGCTTCACAAAGTCTCTGGTAAGTTCCTCCTAGCCTTGTTATTGTTTCCCTTTCTACCAGCTATAATCTCACCTCTCTGGTAAGTTCCTCCTAGCCTTGTTATGTTTCCCTTTCTACCAGCTATAATCTCGTCTGACTTGTAGAGGTCTTACTTGCCCCTGCTTGTCCCACACACCCGCCAAGCACAACAAGATTGTATTCAGAGTTGTCCTAACATCAGTCACCTTAGTGATTTAATGTCAATTTTGAGAGTACAGCACTTCATAACTAGACATGAACTATAGCACTTCTCACTAGACATGAACTAGAGCACTTCATAACTAGACATGAACTACAGCACTTCATAACTAGACATGAACTACAGCACTTCTCACTAGACATGAACTAGAGCACTTCATCACCAGACATGAACTACAGCACTTCATAACTAGACATGAACTAGAGCACTTCATCACCAGACAAGAACTAGAGCACTTCATCACCAGACATGAACTAGAGCACTTCATCACTAGACATGAACTAGAGCACTTCATAACTAGACATGAACTACAGTACTTCATCACTAGACATGAACTAGAGCACTTCATCACTAGACATGAACTACAGCACTTCATAACTAGACATGAACTAGAGCACTTCATCACCAGACAAGAACTAGAGCACTTCATCACCAGACATTAACTAGAGCACTTCATCACCAGACATTAACTAGAGCACTTCATCACCAGACATTAACTAGAGCTACTTCATCACTAGACATGAACTAGAGCACTTCATCACTAGACATGAACTAGAGCACTTCATCACTAGACATGAACTAGAGCACTTCATAACTAGACATGAACTAGAGCACTTCATCACCAGACATGAACTAGAGCACTTCATAACTAGACATGAACTAGAGCACTTCATCACCAAACACTTACCAGAGCGCAGTAATAAAGTAAGAGCGACCACGTCTAGTTCCCAGGACAGCCGCCCCGGCGCTAGAGTGCCACCACAGGGAGATATACATCATGATCCCATGCAGGAGAGACTGGAGAATTTTTGCCTGTAATTTGCTCTGGACGAGAGAGAAGGCTGTCCCGGGGGAACTCATTTTACTCCGGCTAATGGGGACCCCTTGCGCGTTATCAATTCCAATTCCAGAGGGGCGGAGGGGGGGGATATAACGGGTCGTGTTATTGTTGGTGAGGGAGGGGGGTGAGGACAAAGTAGTAGCTGTACCTAGGGTGACGGTGGAGTGGGCAGGGTGACTACCCCCTCGGGAACTACTCACACAGTGTGGCGATACAAGTACAACCGTCGGCTGGACACTAGCGCCGCGAGACGGACACATGGGAAACTAAACAGAGGCTTTCTGTCAGGACGTACACTCCGTTACAGACAGGCTTACCTTCACTGATTACACTATGACCCTATCTTATAAACTACACCATAGTGGAACCAAACAAGGTAGCAGTCTTACCTTGACTGATTACACTATGGCCCTATCTTATAACCTACACCATAGTGGAACCAAGCAAGGTAGCAGTCTTACCTTGACTGATTACACTATGACTATCTTATAAACTACACCATAGTGGAACCAAGCAAGGTATGAGTCTTACCTTCACTGATTACACTATGGCCCTATCTTATAAACTACACCATAGTGGAAACACAACTAACACAGGGTCATCCGTTCCATCAGAATGAGAGCAGCTCTCACGACGATACTGAGAGCAGCTCTCACTGCGTCACGGGGATGAGTGCAAATATAAAGCTAGAAAGAGGGGCGGGGTCCCAGGTGAGAGAAGGGCGGACTCCCTAGAGAAAACAAACTTCTGAGAGCGAGCGAGGGAGCACGGTGTGAGTGTCTCTAGGGACCTCGCCCCTGCTAGCTTCCAGCCTCTCCCCTCTGGGACCCCATACACTCTCTCATTCCACTCGGTCTGCGTATGTCCCCCGGGGACACAACAGTTCTTACGGGGACCTCTAGCTGCTGACACCGGCTGACTGGTTCACGCTAGCGTAGACATGCACACTAATGTACGCACACTAATGGACACACTAATGTACGCACACTAATGAACACACTAATGTACGCACACGAATTAAACGTATCTACGGTCCTTTCCTTACTCTCACCCTCTCCCTCTGTTCAATCTTAGGACACAGGAAGAGAAGGGAGAATGGTTCAATTAATTGTATTCTCTCTAGTCCGTAGTACTTCTCTCTAGTCCGGTGTTCTCTCTAGTCCGTAGTACTTCTCTCTAGTCATCCATGGCTCCTAGTTCGACTCCCGGGATTCATATTAAAGTATCAGAGTTAGACTAAATTGTTTTTGTTTCTACCAAGTGATAAACTAACGGTCTGGGGGTTGTATATTGTGTTATGTTCAATCAACAACAAGAACACAAGAGATTGGGTGCGGATGATAGGAATGTTCACTTGAAATATATGCACCAGCATTCGTATGTGAGTTATGTGAGCATACATTGTGCTGTGCTCGAACTCCAGTCAAGCAGGTTGACCGCTCACCTAACTCCGACCAATCCCAACACTCGTATGAACAGGGCCTCAGTCTTCACTAGTGACGTCATGTCCATCCCCGTGGGGCAGCGCCGCGACGCTACAACCGGCCAGTGCACAGGCGCCAAAGTTTGACAGTTTTTATCAAGGACCCGGTGGACGCGAACAGGGAGGTTTGTGATGTGGTGAACTCCGAAACACTGACATTAAGGATCACTACAGGTAGAAACTACTTGTGACGTAAGTCACGGGAACAGGATGAGGAGGAGACGGGGAGATCACAGTGTGACCTGCAGATAGTACTGAGTGAAGACTAGTGACCTGCAGATAGTACTGAGTGATGACTAGTGACCTGCAGATAGTACTGAGTGATTTAGGGAGAGTTGAGGCCCTCCCCCTCTCAGTTTACTCCCCCACCCCTCATGTATTGAACTAGTACACAACGCACGGTTTCAATTGATGTGCTTTGCTCGTCCCTGGGGGGTTTCTTTATTCCACATTGTTCCATGCAAGCGCGCACACGGCCTAACCCCCAGGGGCAGGATACGCTCTGGTAGTGCTTGCATGGACAGGTACACTCATCTACCTCCACTCACTCACTCACTCACTCACTCACAAGGAACCATCAGCCGACAGTAAGTGGCTCACTCTAGAATTGCAGTGTGTCAGTCAGGATTCATAGCGACTGTGAGAGCTGTGAGAGCTGTGAGAATATCCCGTACATTGGTATCACTCCTCCTGTCTGAAGATATAAGATTTCACTCTTGTTGGTAACAGACTGTACACACTTCCGGCCAGTCAAGATCACCTCGTGATGATTACACGACAGTATTTTCATTAAATTACAATTAGATTCTGCATCTCTAATAATAATAATAATAATAATAATAATAATAATACTGCTGTTGGTCCTGGCGAGCAGTTGACAGGGCAGCGATCATAGTGGAGGTGGGGGATGTGTGATGTCTACTTAGCTGGGTAAGCCTCCCTGGGCCGCAATCAATCACCGGGCACACAGGGGTCACATATATTGACACCATTTTAATAATTGCGACCGGATTTATTCATATACACGAGGAAAGTTGAAATTAGTGCTTTATACAAACAAACACATGGCCAGGAGGGAGTGTGGGTACAGTCTGTGGCAGAAGCACACTTTCCGAGCCTTCGATTGTTTCCACCATGGTATATTTATATTTGTTCACACACGCTTTATTTAGGCCTATTTTAACAAATCTGCGAACAGTTGTTGCCACTTCATTGGACCTGCTCCACGGCCATTGGTTTAACCTGAGACAGCAACGCACAGAACCTAGGTCCCTCCTAGATCTGAACCAAGT
>CABFVZ010002082.1:94518-106865 GCA_902151445.1 Timema monikensis | reverse complement strand
AGGGAGGGGGGGGGGGGGAGTCTGCTAGAAACATTTACTTTAACTTTAGCTAGTAAAAGTTTTTATATGTCTAAACGAATAAAGGGGTTTGGGGCTTGTGTGTACGTCCAGCCCCTTCCTTTGTACGTGTTTGGACAAAGGCAATTAACAACCAAACATAGCAACAATAACTGTCTTTTAGAGATAATAGTAAGGAATCGACAAATACCAGTTTAAGATAGCTTCACTTGCGTCAAACCTTTTTATCTAGGGATTCACGTCTTACTATCCATGTTACTCTCCGCCTTAATATTCGTCTTACTCCCCGTCCGGTTCTTAAATGGTCCACGGCATCTTTCTCGCAATCAACTGCCGATAGGAGGTCGGGATTAGAACCCCAGTCATGTGTATTGAGAGTGGTTCTCCTTAAATGGTTTTCCAATACCTCTACATGCAAATTGGATTAAATTTCCTCTAAAATTTAATCCTCTTATTTCTTAACGCATTAAAGTAATTAGTACTTATACGTAAAACCCTAAGAATCAATGAAACGCGGTGATAAAAAAACCCCACAAAATGCCAATAAACTATTTTTTTTACGGGATGTTTACATATTTATACTAAAGTTCTGGAAAAAATAAAGGTAGAGAATGGGTGCAGCAGATATTTGCATAGAGGGCGAGTGAAAATAAACACTCTCAGGGTACCCAGTTGAGATTCGAGTTCCTTACCTCTCCATCACTGGACAAACCAGACAGGACGAGACTTTGTCTTCATACTCCCTCTGGGACCTGTGGATCAACGCTCTTGTATAAACCAATACGGCTAAATGTAAATACTCGCTTTGCTCGTTGGGGGCTCCACCCCCAGACCCCTAATGAGGATGTTAGCTAATATAATTTAAGAGCAGTTTTTTTGATAGGTCTTACCGTTTAGCCACAAGAAACCTCAAAAAAGGTCCCCACTGACTTTAAAGTTGCTCCAATATTTTGATTTTTTTTTTTGAGGGGGTTAAACATTTTTTGTTGTTGTAATTTTCCCGTCGGTTACAGGCTAGACGCTATAAGTTTGCCAACTTTAAAGTTTCTATTTCATCTGGAAGTGGGTGAACTTAATGTCAGTGAGTCAGCCACGTGTCTTTATAGTAGTATAATGTTATATATCTTAGTTTATTCCCCAGACTAATGCTACCTGGTACCTTGTTAAGCACATACTTGCTTCCAGACCAGAGGATAATACTCCGTTACAAATTCTCAAATGTGTGTTTGGAGTTATAAGGGGGGGGGGGGNTTTTTTTTTTTTTTTAGAAAAAGGGAATTTTATATTTCTATTATAACAGAATATTACGATGTAAAAAAAATATATTTTTGTTTAAAGGATTTGTTGTTTGAATTGTTCGTGTATTGGACCGTTAAAATATCTGTTTGTATAGCATAGTTCTATCACACGGGGTTTAATGTTATGTTATTAGTAAGCGCCTGTAATCTTACTAAATACTTGACGCACAGCTTGTCTGTATAACATATAGTATCAATTTCTATCTCACGGGGTTTATTCTACGTTATTAGGAAGAGCCTGTAATCTTACTAAATACTTGACGCACAGTTTGTCTGTATAACATATAGTATCAATTTCTATCTCACGGGGTTTATTCTACGATATTAGGAAGCGCCTGTAATCTTACTAAATACTTGACGCACAGCTTGTATGTATAACATATAGTATCAATTTCTATCTCACGGGGTTTATTCTACAATATTAAGAGATGCCTGTAATCTTACTAAATACTTGACGCACAGCTTGTCTGTATAACATATAGTATCAAATTCTATCTCGCGGGGTTAATTCTATATTATTAGGAAACGACTGCATTCCTACTAAATACTTGACTCACAACTTATCTGTATAACATTTAGTATCAATTTCTATCTCGCGGGGTTTTTCTTTGATTTTAGGAAGCGCCTGTAATCTTACTAAATACTTTGCGCACAGCTTATTCTTATAACATATAGTATCAATATCTATCTCACGGGGCTAAGAATTTTAATGTATATCCACATTCTGATTAATATTATTTTTATTTTATGTTAAAGTTATTTTATGTTGCTAGTTCCTACGATCTTATAACTTAATTCTTTCCTAGCATATATGTAGCATATGGTATCACACTTCTAGATACTAACCTGATGCATATACACAATTACAAACATATTAGTAACCTCAAGATAATTCCTTTAGATTAATAAAATATATTTATGAAAAACATGATAATATTGTAATAAGGAAGCAATATTAATTTATATTCATAGAATTCAATACAAAAATATTTAGTATAAATGAGAAAGAGTTTTTGTGAAATTACAAGCTTTTACTATAGTAAGTATATTAAGATTAATTAAAATAAAATAAATTGTTGATTAAAAACACAAACGATTTTTGTTATCGGAACATTATTAAAATAACACATTAAAAATATGAGTCAAGGTCACATACATGATTAACCAGAAAATAACGAAAAAACAAACACCTTAACTTAATTAAACTATATAGATAATTAGTAACAAATGACTATAGAGGACTAATGTTTGGTTGAAATATAATTGAAAATAAATATTAAGAAAAATAGAAATATATAAGAAATGTTGAATTATATAACAATTAAATTGAATTCTATTATCTTATCTGAAATTCCCTTGCTCCTTTGTAGGCAGTGTAGAGACAGCCTTAAAAATTCTACATGTGTCGGCACATCAACGGTGTCATCATTTATACTAACTATACTAAATATTTTTATATTGAATTCATAAATATAAATTAATACAATATAATTGCCGTTCCTTATTATATTTAATATTTAATAAAATAATAAAACAAACTTTTTCAAAAATACCTGCGATTTTTTTTATGTAATGATAATGGAAAATACTAAAACAGATCTAGCTGGAAAACCTTTTAGAAAATATGGGTCAATTTGTTTGAAGTTTCAGATTTTTATTTCACGTGCCAAGGGGATTTTTGACAATCAAAATGGAATATTAAAGTCTTTAGCTATACAAACTAATTCTAATTACTAAAGATTAGAATTATATTAAAAGTAGTATTACTGAGATGAATAATATGTTTTTACGTGCATGATTCTTACCAACCATCTGGGACATCCACAACAAAATATTTAATGTACTTTTAAGAAAACCTATTTAGGTATTTTTTCTGAATAAAACGTGTTCATTTGTATAATAATTTGTAATTTATGATAATCATTCACACTTTAAAACATAAGAAGTCTCTTAAGACATGTTCTTAAGACATGTTTAATAATATTATATATATATATATATGCATCAAACTTATTTAAATTAGATTTAACTGGAACTAAAACCTTATAATAAACCTACCTCTGTGGTAAACATGCTTAAACATGTTGCCTCAAACGATGTTAGTTCCAGTGACATGTTGTGGGGTGTCGCCAGGTTAAGCAGAGCTAGTTTAAATTGTACACTACATGTTATATTTTATGATCCCATGGTTAGAAACGCTATCTAAATAATGATAGCTCTACAAATGACGATTTTCCCCTTCATATATACTTGTGAAACACCTTGTTTTCCTCTAACAAGAGATAGCTCACCAACACAGGCTCACCAACACAGGATCACCTAAATATTTAGGATCACCTGTGTTGTGCGGGGTTACTTCACCGTGTTTAAGAGTTGAGGAAGTGGGGGCGGGAGGCTGTGAAATGGACCTTTCCTTCTATCAAGTATTCATGATCTCTTCCTTTGTTCCTGTGAGTTATAATACCCGCTACATTGACTGGATGTGTTCTTCATTATTGGAGTAGCCGTTAACACTCGTTTCAATAATGGCGGAGGAACAATAGGTCTTTCTTTAGGGTTTCGTTACCAAGCGGTGCTATAATTGAATACAGCGAAGGAAAATAAAGTTAGTTTTGTATATCTTTATATACAGGTAATATAATTTAATAATTCAGTAAGTAATTTAATTTTTGTTTGTCTTTAAAGGAAAAGACTGTTGCATTTAAAATATAATTCAATTCCTATCAACATTCAATGATGAACATTAAATTTAATTTGGTCATTATTTTTTCAGTTTTAATTCAAAGCGTCTTACTACCCATCCGAGCTGTACTAAAAAAATTAATCATGATATTTAGATAGAGATGAGGAATGGAGAATTTATAGAGGAAACGAACCAGTATTTTTATTGTAGACTGTTTGGAACCATTCAGAAAAAAAACCACCCTCAGTACACCTAATTGGGATTAAAATCCCATCCCATCCCTAGCAATCCTGTTTAATACGAGAGTGACACATTAGACTATGTGACCACTGATATGGTTTTTTTTCTTCCAACATAACTTTAAAACAAATCTATAAGAGAAATAAAGTTTCTCATTCTTAAACTCTGATATTTATCCATTAACTAATGAACATAATTAAAGAATGACATTTATGTAATTACACGTTTTAGTTATTTAATATAATTATTTCTAATCAACATTTTAATACGTATTAATTATATTTTAACAAATAAAATAATCACTAGAGGTGTATTATAATTAAAATCTGTAAACGCCATTATCACTCTCATGTTCAACTGAACTAATGATGGGGTGATAAAGGATCGAATCCCTGTTGGGTCTATTGAGGGTGGTTTTTCGTAAGTGTTTTCCCACACTCTAGTATCCACGCAAATGCAGGTACATTACCTCTAAAATGCTTCTTTCCCCATACCCGCCCAATTATATTAATCATCATATATGCGTATAACCTGAACAGGTGGTAAGACAAGGTAAAAATAAATTAAAATAAATTAAAATGTAATGTATTTGAATTCGTGTTAAGGAAGAGTGGGATATAAATTTATGAAAGAATCTCACCTACATTACACTAGTTTGGAATTCAAGCCCTGACCATCCCAATATCAGAAAACTAAACTAGATGAGTTTGTTATTTTAGCGTGCGTATATCCACATTGCAGGTATTATAATGTTATAATTAGTCAGTTTATCTTTATAAGATAATTAATGAATTATATATTAGTATACAGCTCAAAATATCACTTATTCAATGAAACCAAATTATATTTTGTGTGTGCGTGATATCTACATACTTACTCTAATATACTAGAATTATGTGAATGTGAGGAATGCCAGGTCTCCACCGTGGTTCGGATTCCACGTTAAACTGTAGGTCCTCCATTTCATATCACAATCACCCTACCATTACACATTTCACCCTACCATTACACATTAGCGTAAGTGCGTATAACCCGAACGGGTAGTAAGACGCGGTGCTAATAATAATAATAATAATACTAGAATTAGAGGGTTTTGAGGGAATTTACCTGTATTTGGTTGGAGGGAGAGTGGGAAACCATTTAGTAAGCTCCATCCGACCAGAACTCGAACCCTGCATTTCCCGTCATCATTTTACTCGAGTAATTTCTTGGCCCATTCAACTACTTCCTAAAAGACAAAGCCTTAAGCTAATCGGAGATAGCCAATGATTGATAAGAATATACTTATATTTATTTTTAACGAAAACCATTTATTCTAAAACTATTTATCAACATTTTAATTTCTCATTTCAAGAGAAAGTATTGTATTTGTGGACTTTTTTTATCTAGAAATTATTAAGATGTTTTGTGTGCATGTTCGAATAAAAAAAAGTAGATTTTACCATTCTTTCCATCCCCCTGTCTGTCTGTCCATGGCTCCAGATTTGTTCAAACTTGATATCAGAAAACTATTTTAAATGATAAACAATAATATGTTTATTTTTTCTAAAATAAATTTATTTAAGGTTATTTTACTTACAATAAATTATATTAAAATTGGAAATATTTTTATATTGACATTGACTATTGAGTTAGTAATGGATATTTAAGAATGGTTTCTAATGGTTAGTAGGAAAGGGTTTTTATTTTAACAAATTAAAACTAAATTATAGGGTGCCTAGTTAAACAAATTTTGGAAAAAATTCGTTAAAATATTTTAATAGTTTGGTTTAAAATTCATATATATAAAAAGTATTTATTATGATTAACAATATGTGGCGTTTTTTTTTTAATGAGGAAAACTTAGTTAAGGGCAGTTTACTACGAGCTTATGTTTGAACATTTTATTTCAAATTATGATACACAATTTACGAAAAATTGTGCGATTATGTCGTACAATATATTTTTCTATAGCCTCAAGGCCAACTATATTTACGGCCATGTTTTTAAATCCCGTCTAACTTGGCTCAGCTGTCTTGATACAATCGCCCTCAAATATTGCAACACTGCTTCACGCGGAGTTGTTTCGTAGGATAAAAACAGCTCATGGTTGGAGGTTGGACGTTGAGGAGTAGGGGGGGTGGGGTAGATCCGTATGCACCCATGTAATCCTCTAATTATTTATCATATTATCTGGTTGGTGACGTCACTCACCAACACCGACCATTCGTGCGTGGTCTGTTCTTTGCTGACTCTGGGATCAGTTCCTGTCTACGTCTATTGCGGTCCACTAGGCCCTCATGTCGCCAGTTAATTTGAACGCGTATTGTGGTTCGTTAATTATTCACCCCCCTCCCCACCCCATAATTCTCCTCCATATTCCCAAAGCCCTCCTTTACCCGGAAAACCCTCCCCCTTCCCACATTTTACCCTTGAGGATTCAATATGACCACAGAGAGGTTTGTGTGGGTTGGAGGTTACGACTTCATATCCAGGTGTGGGTCTAACTATGCATGTTAGACCACAGTGACACCACAAAGGAACTAATATATGGGAAATGTTGCGTTAGTAGGTTGGTAATACTAGTACGTGTGTCGCTACTATGATAATAATAGATAAATTCACAGGTATAATTTATTATTACGATTCTAAAAGCTATCTTCATCTTATATAAAGACAACATCACAGATGAGGAACATTAAGGACACCACCCACTTAAAAAGAATTACTCTCACAACTCGGTATTTATTAATTTAATTGTAATTTTTAATCTTCAAAACCACTAAATCAATCCTTAATCCCCTTGACTTTTTATCCCCCNCCCCCCCCCATGTCACCCTTTGTGAGGATGATTTGAACTGGTTACTTTATTCGAAGAATGATGTTCAGAATTAAAAAATTTCACCTTTCCATGATTTAAAAATAATAATAATAATAATAATAATAATAATAAAACTTTACGTTATAAAATGACAAAACTTTCTCCCACATATTTTGAGATAAAAACAAACCATTTCTTAAATAACGTGAAACTTATGTGTGATGTGTCTCACGAGTCCAGGGAGGCCCCTTAATATATTTTCTTTAAATTATAAAATGTCAAAATTTTAAAAATTCTTTAAAAATCCTTATATAAATAAATATAACCAGCAGGATTTTATATTTTCACGTTGTTGATTACTTAGTACATGAACGGGGAACGAAAACAGTTAGGTAACATTGAAATTTAAGATTGATTGCTCTTTGAAGAATAACAGCCATGACGGTAGGATTGTAAGTTTGAAACATATGTTATTATTTACATTATTATATGTTTGGTTTGTAATGTTTTGATAATCATATGGTTTGTCAAACGTTATAGTCACAGAAATAGTAGTTTGACGTATAAATATATAAAAATCACTATATACTTTAACTGTCGGATACAGTCCAGTTTTATTAGAAACAACGAAACAACCTTATTTTGAAGCTGATTTAACACTCTAATGTTATGTATTCATACGTCAAGCTAAGGGATCTGTAGCAATCCCTATTGACAGATACTATCAATATACTTATAATAATAATAATAATAAAATTATAGTAAAATGATATCAATTTTGGCTGCCTTGAAATGTGTTTGTATTTTATAAAAGTCGTTCGTATGAAAATTGGACTATACCAATATTTATTAAATGATTCTCCCATATTAGATAGCTTGTGAATGAACATGAATATCTTAATGGTAGTATGTGCACGTTAAAGTATGGGGATCGATTCCCATGTACAGGTGTCATTTTAAAATTAATACCTAGTACGTGTTGATTTTGTTCAGTTATAGCTTGTTTTCTGCAAGTGTATATTTTATCTTCTTTTAATTAATGTAATCAAGCATTGGAGGCTGGTTTCTATGTCAGAAAGTGACTATGCCTCACAGAAGCAGTGGGATAATTCTCTTCCATACAATCATCTGTTGACTCAGTTACCGCTATTATTTCTTCATCCATCATCATCGATTCATTTCATCAAGTTGAGGAACAAACCATTCTTTCATCTCATCGTGTGCCAGTCCCTTGTTCTCAGTATCTATTATCACACTCTCTTTCAATATTGATACAGATGAATATTATCTTCAAGATACAAATCATCTTCATCTCTGTCTTCTGCCATCGATGGCCAATATTTTTCCCATTATCGGCTCGTATTCCCCTGGGGGGTACATTGTTCCAAACTGTGGCCATTTAGAGCTCCACGTCTTTCAAATCAATTTCTTTGAAAGTATTTTGCGATGCCTGGTCACTTGATGTGAGAGTATAAGAAACGTCGGATTATATAGAAGGGCTTTAAAGACTGTCGAAACAATCCGAACTATTTGAGAGTGTCAAACTATCGAATGCCGTATTATTGAGCTTGTACTGTAATTGTATGTATTTTGTTTCATAGACAATCAACTCAAAGACAGAAAATAGAAATGGTAAAACTATTTGAATCAATCTTGAATTGAACCATCGTCTATTGTCTCAATTTTTGGAGATTTTTGGTAGATTTTCATGCGCTTCAAATTTACCATATCGAACAGACAACCCATTATTTTACTCGTTATATTTAGTTATTATCCTGAATATTCCCATTGGCAATACAAATCAATCATCCCGTGAAACCGTCAGTGGTGGACCATCAGTTATGCATGTTAACATTTATATTTATAAATAATTAACATAAAACACAAACATTATTAACATTATCAACAAGTGGCATCATAAATATTAATGACTCAAGAATTACTAATTTACAACATTGTTTTCGTATTTGAAATTGTTTTCAAGAGTTTTTACATGTAATATTCATGAGGAAATGGTACAGGCTCAGTGATGCTAGCGCAGCGTTGCGACGCTTGTAGAAAGCTTGTAACTTTCCACGACTATTGTCACACGCGCGAAACAGGCCTGCGGATAAACCGCCATCTTATTAGTATGTAAATGTATTCCGTTTCTACGTGAAAGCCTTTTCTTTGATTGATAGAGATAAACTAATATAGGATGTAACATTATAGCCGTTATTTGTGATAACATATTTTGAAGGCATATGTGAGAGTGTTTCTGTTAACATTTGGATAGTTAAATAAATAAAAAAAATACTTTGTAATAATTATTAAATACCTATTTTATTTTATTCTCTTAGTTATATTTAAAATACATAGTTGATGTAATAAAACAATTAACACGGTTTACAAACTAACTCAATCTAGGATGACATTCGGAAGCACTTAATTCTTAAATACGGAACTAAAAACTGTAATATTTGTGCATCAATACGAATGCATAAATATTTCCTGGTATAAATCTATAATATATTTTTGTAAGTTTGAATAATAATGTATGTCACAAACGTGGTAATTATTATTATTGATAAAACATTTAAAAAAACTTAAAATATATTTACTAGAGACATCCATATAGATGGGTTCTCTCTAGTCTGGTTTGACGGTGACAGGGAGGTCGGGTTTTGAATCCCGGCTGGTTGGAAAGAAACGGCTGTAAAAATATCAAAGTAGGTTTATTAAAGTTGAGAAATAAAAATATTCCCTAAGATACTTGATTTTTAAAACTATTAAAAATGTGGCCCTTAAAAATAAAATAAAATTGATCAGCAAAAATAACTAAGTTCTTTTAAATAAGGAATTAATGAAAGGGATTTTAACCACTGCGCATATATAGCTACCACCTATTTCTGATTAAGATGATGATGATGATAGTAATAATAATAATAATAATAATAATAATAATAATAAAAGTTTCTCCGTCAGTTTTTGCTTGAGAGAGAAGCCAGCATAAAAAATACTTGTTCTTGTCTGTTCAACAAAATATCAGTCGAGTGTCCAAGGGGAAAACGTTTCTTTTCAAGGTGTCTGACATGAATAACTTCTACCCTTTCAGAATAACATTACACATGTTCTGAAAAGGGTAGAAAAGTTGTCTGTTGAAAATACGAGATTCAAGCGTTTTGTGGCATGGAATTGTAGGGGGAATATTGTTTAGACGTTACTTGTCTCTCTCACATATCACATGTCAGCTATTATAATCGAACACACTCATGGATAAAGGGATATAAGAAATTACAATAAATTGATAGTTTCATTAATATTACTACTACTACTACTACTACTACTACTACTAGATATAATAATAATATGACTTTAATGACGTTAGGTCTTTATTTTTCCTTCTATTCAACTCAACCAAAATAAGTTAGGCCTAATTAAATAAATCTCAAATTTACAAATAAATAATTATACATATAAATAGAACCAAACGCAAGTAATATTACACACAAAGAAACAGAAACATTAATGTTGAATTACGTATGCACAAATCTTCTTCGATAACCACCTTGTTTAAGGCGTCACTCTCGCATTAGATTTCACTGTAAATGATGGAGAAATCAGGATTATAATCCCTGTGTGGTGTACTAAGGGTGGTTTTCCTTAAATGGTTTTCCGTTCTATCTCCAAGCAAATGTATGTACTCTTCCTCTAAATTCAACCTTCCTCATTACTAAAATATTAGTATAATTAGTATATGTGCTTATTCTGAACGGGTAGTAAGACACGTTGGTTAAAACATAATAGTTGTACATTAAAATATTCTCATACTGGTGACCTGGAAGTTTAGGGATAAGGTGTCGGATTTCTGTGCTGGAGGTCCAGGGTTCAATCCTCGGTCCCGGCACATATTTATCTGATTGCCAAACCCTTCCTTCACCTCTTACAAGACATCTTGTGAATGTGGGGAATGCCAGGCCTCCATTTCATCTCACAATCACCCTACTGTTACACATTAGCGTAAGTGTGTATAACCCGAACGGGTAGTAAGACGCGGTGCTAATAATAATAATAAATATTCTCATACGCACGTGCACACATATACATTTGGATAAAGACAGACACACACACACACACACACACGTACACAGACCAGAAAGTGTCTTACAGCCGTCACACTCTCAATTTCACAACTGCAGGTTGTTTGAATGTTTTAATTTGAAAACAATCTAATGATTAAAATCTCTCGTCATTGAATGAGAAGATGAAACAGTGAACAAATTTAGTAGACATTGGAATTATTAAGAAGAATAACGTTCAGAGTTGAGCTATCTTGCTCACGAGTATATTATAGCTAGATCTATAGCCACAATTTCTCCTCAAGCTATGCTCATATTATATATAAATATCAAGTTTGAAACGTAATCCATCAAACAGTTTCGGATATAGGCCCAAGTACAGTCACAGATATAGGCCCAAGTACAGTCACAGATATAGGCCCGAGTACAGTCACAGATATAGGCCCGAGTACAGTCACAGATATAGGCCCAAGTACAGTCACAGATATAGGCCCAAGTACAGTCACAGATATAATTGTGGAACCAACTTTTTTGGAGTTCAAGCACACATAAAACGTCAAGCCCCAACATATTATCGAGATCAACATTTTCACGATTGCAATAATTTCTTTACATGAGAAATTAGATCTATCTAGTGTAAAGGGTGTGGGACTGTATTTCTGCTTCAGGTTTGGGGTGCACCAGGGGCTATTTCCTCAAACTACCCTCCTAATTACAGCTTCATATATGAAGCCATTAAATATAAAACCATTGTAAAAAAATGTCCCTGAAATATGTAGTAAATTAATTACTCAGCTCAACAGTTAATTTATTCAGGATATTTTGTATTTTTATTTTGAGCACCCCCCACATTACCCCATTATTCTCAACATTCGCAGCAGAAACTTTTATACTGGATTACCAGAAAAGGGAGGAAGAGAGAGAGAGATGTCATGAAATGAAAACAATTTACAAAATTTCACAGCTTTTTAAACAACCTAAAAACCTGGCACAGAGGGGGAAAGCTACGAAATGTAACGAGTTTCCGTATCAAGATTTGTTATTTAATTTTAACCTTTAGTGGCGCCATGGTTCTATCTCCTCTGGCCTCAATGGCAACATGTGTGTGTGTGTGTGTGTGTGTGTGCGCGAGGGAAGGTGAGTGAGTGTGTGTGTATGGGGAGGGTGTTGAGACTAGCAAGGCATGTAGAATCATACAATGGTATAGTCAAGTGCAAAAACTTGTTTGCTTTTTTTTTTTTTTTGCCAAA
>CABFVZ010002082.1:49983-68387 GCA_902151445.1 Timema monikensis | reverse complement strand
CCCCCCCCCCTGATAATACCGAGTGAAATAAGGTGTGTGTGAGAGAGAGAGATATATATAAAAATACAACACATCTCTAAGCACCTTCAGTATCTTGATTGTATCATCTCCCTTGATAATACTGAAACTATCTCTAGTTCTCTAGTATCTTGATTGTATCATCTACTTTGATACTACCGAACCTATCTAGTATCTTGATTGTATCATCTACTTTGATACTACCGAACCTATCTAGGTATCTTGATTGTATCATCTCCCTTGATAATACTGAAACTATCTCTAGTATCTTGATTGTATCATCTACTTTGATACTACCGAACCTATCTCGTATCTTGATTGTATCCTCTCCCACTAAAATACAATATGTCATTTATTTTTTATTTCAATACAATTAACCCCTATCACTCCTCCACACTAAGTAAATCAAGTAAATCATGAATGGTTCAAGTATTTATCCTTTTAATATCGATTAGAAATAGATAAATATCAGTAATTAGTATTATATTATTAGTTTAAACTATGTAATCAATTTACTCTAAATCGGGGGTTACTACTAATAATATAAATATAACGACAAAGTGAAGGTACTTCGAAAAATGGAAACGGAATAAAATAATTATCTAATCTCGTGGAAACTTCTGGTTTTATTTTTTTTTATGTGGGCATACCTTGGACTAGGGGAGGGAATTAAGGACACTGTAATCACCCCTCTACCCCCCTTTAAAAAAAACCCTTTCCTGTTCTCGTCCACTGTTATTCCTGCTCAACAGGGTCCAATGGCACGTCTCGGTTAGCCCTCTTATAATACACTAGACAAATATAAATATACATACAATACCCTAGATAGGACACAATAAAAATAACAATAATAAGCCTACTGAGTATGTTGCCATTAAGAAGAAATAAAAAGTATGTATAATAACATGAGTTTCAAGTATAAAAACAATAAAGATGATTCCTTTATTCATATTTGTCTTAGTTTATATATACACATATAAGGTTGTGTTTGATACCGTACATATAAGGCCAGCCGGACTAAATTTACAACACTAAAATACACTAAGCTTTGTTTGGCAACTAAACATTGACTCGGTGAGAGACCACTTAACTTTTAAGACATAAAAATATAAAAAACTATAAAAAATGAAAAAATATAGTAGGTAGTCTCAATGTTCCAAATCAAGAAAAAAAGCCACTACAAAAAATGAAAAGAGTTCAGAGTAGTCTTTTATTAGCCAAAAGTGAGTAAATTGTTTGATTTCCCCGTAGCCTTAGTGAGGAAACAATTATTAAAATATATATAAAAAAAGAAATGTGTGAGTTTGCTAGTAGGATAATTATTGAAGGGGGAGAAATTTTAGGTAGCCTGAATCTGATGTTTATTTAAGTACTATTGCGATGGTAGTTCCAAGATGGAAGGTAAACACCTATAGTGTCTTCTTTCTTTCTCTGGTTGAAAGTAAGTTATAAAACTTGTTTCCCATATCTACCGTTTGGGGTGCACAGTGCAAGAAAATTTACTAGCCCTCTTAGTTCACACTCCTAATTAATATCTAGCACTTTCATCCCAGCATTCCACAAAATACTTCGAAAGTCTTAAATCCACCAGCGGTGGAACATCCTAACTCGCCAAGCTCTTCCCACCCTCTGCCTCTTGTTTTACCTTACTTCCCTCCACACCCCTCTTAAAAAAAACCCGCAAAAGGCGCCAAATTTCCCGCCTGAAAGGCAAAAGTAGTAAATAGGCCTAACAAAAAAATAAGATTGTCCTAGTTTTACTTTAAAAATTGTTTAAAACCCTTTCATAGGCGAACCTTAAAAAACACACTATAAATTACAAATATCTTTAAATTAATCCTGGCGGGAAGTCAACCCAAGTCCCACTCTTTCCTCCTCCCTCAAGGCCCAAATGCGTGCTCAGTGAAGAATTAACATTTTTTAAATTTTATTTTCAATAATTGTATAAATAATATTATAAGAAGACTAATAAAATCCAAAAGAAATTAAAATTATGATTACAAACAAGTACGCGCATAAACAAAGTAAACAAAAATAAATTATAATAATAAATTTGGAATGTGTTTATATGTGATTTTTTCCAGGGAAACAACTTTAAACACAAATTGTGAATCAAGTATATATTTATAATTTGCTTTCTCCACACACTCTGGTGGCTATACATAGATAGATAGATAGATAGATATAAAAGTTTAAGAACATAAATTAACAAATTTAGATTAGGCATAGGTAAAAATAAAACTAGGGAATTATAATATAATATTACAACTAGTATTAGAGAATATTATCACTTAATAGCTAGTATAAATTAGTAGAATAAAATATTAGCTAATATTAATGAGAATCGTCAAGTATAAAAGTTTATCAAGAATTTGCTAAAAAAACACCTCAAAATTATAAATCATTCAAAGATAAGAAAGTTCTAAGCTGAATAATCTTTTTGTCAAGAAGAATTTTAAATAAACAAAATAGCCATGTAAAATCTAGAAATATGTTTACATAAATTTCATGTTGACACCAAAACACGAAATCAAAACAAGTGAAAAGGAATTTACGTTTTAAGGTTTTATTATGTTTCGTGCACACGAACAAACGGGTTCAGAACATTGATTTTACAATCATTAAATATTAAAATAATTGTTTCTTTAAATTGCAACCAAATTCATGGGTATAAACCCTTAAATTGAACCACTTTTATTTTAAGTTAAAAAAAAATGTTTCTTTACCTTTAAATCGTGAAAAATAAACATTCCCCTTACTTTCAAATAACTTGACTGCCTTACGTGACATGAATTTCTTCGCCATTTTCTTAGTAAAAAAAAGAGCAAGCGAGCGGATTGACTGTTGCCACACGCCACTGAATATTTCCGTGACCTCCATGTTTTAACACGCAAAAAGGTAGTGTTTTTTTTTGTCTGGATCAAAGATAGTCACGTATAGTACGATACTGTGATCGTTTAGTTGGTGAGAATAACGGTTAACCGAACACAATATTTAGATACCAATATCTCGCTGCAACCCCTTTTACCCTCTTCTCTTCCCCCCCCCTACACTCAGGGACCCTCTGCAAAAAAATAAAAATATATTGTCACTTTACCGGAACAATCTGAAACGATTATCGTTTGTTTCAGAAATAGGACAGTACTATCAACTATTTATATGTGTGTCGGTGCAAAAAGGGCCTATGAAAAGTTATTGTTATTGTGGAATATGACCAAGAAAACGTTTCATATAAAATAATTATATATTAAGTAGTACCATTTTCAAAGTAGACATTAGTCCCCAGGGCTCGAACCATGGGAGCTTTGATCAAAGGCTCAATCCTGTCATAGCTTATTACTTAGGTATAGGTTGTTATGTTTATTGCTAGGTATCGAGTGATTGCGTTATGCGGTTCTAGGTTAAGTTAATCTGTAACAGCTCCGTTGATCTAAACTCACGTCTATCACTTTCATGTTAAATATTTAAATTTAAGAATCAAGCCAAGCAACTCTGTATTCAAATATAAGTAGCAGAAAAAATTGAACATTTATATAAATACTAGATATATATTAAAGCCACAAGGGTGGGGGGAGGGGGGTCAAGATATCTAAGGAGAAAGACTATCACCACAATTTTACATCACCGTTAATGGGGAGGTCACAGTTCAAATCCTAGTTAGGTTTGTTTAAGGGGTAGTTTTAAACATATGACTATAAGCTTAGTTTTCCCCCCTCTCTCTCTTTACATTAATGTGGAGACCTTTTCTTAAAACTACCATCCTTATTCCTACAGTTTAGACTAAGTTGGTGATAACATAATAATAATAATAATAGCCATATTACGCAACGGTGAGCATGCGAGCTAAGATATGAATCTCATGTGATTTGTCAGTGATGGGTTTGAATCCCAGCTGGGTGCAATGAGGTGTTGATACTTATGTAACTTTCTACGATTTACCCCTAGGAACAATCGAGTACACTCCTTATAAAAATCTACTTTTCTCACATTAATACATTAGTGTACATATTCTGGTAGAACGGACTGGGTAGTAAGACATGAAGCATAATAAAACAATATTCATTGAGAACACTAAGGTGCGGCTGAAGAGAGTGCAAGTATTTTTGCAGTTTTAATAGAATTGAAATTTTTTGGTAAAAATAAATCAAATATTTCTCCAGTAGCAACATAGAGTTTAGTTTTCTGCACATGCTAATATCTTATTATTATTATTATTATTATTATTATTAGCACCGCGTCTTACTACCCATTCGGGTTATACGCACTTACGCTAATGTGTAATGGTAGGGTGATTGTGAGATGAAATGGAGGACCTACAGTTTAACGTGGAATCCGAACCAGGGTGGAGGCCTGGCATTCCCCACATTCACAAATGCTAATATCAACATATCTTGAATATCTGTCAAGAGTGTCCTGGAATTTTGTTAAAACTTTTTAAATAAAGAGAGAAAAGATTTGACAAAATTCCAGGACACCCTTGACAGATATTCAAGATCTGTTGATATTAGCATGTGCAGAATACTAAACTATGTTGCTACTGGAGAAATATTTGATTTATTTCGGCCAAAAAATTTGAGTACTAAAAGAATTGTAAACTTATTCGCGTTCACTTCAGCCGCACCTTAACTTACATTTGTGGCGCTTGAGAATTATCCATGACGACCTAAAGTCTCAGCTTGGTCCATTTTAGCACTTAAGTCACGACAGTGGCTCCCCTACCGTCCGGTACTGGCTTCAGTTAAAGCACTACACTTGTTTCATTTGCATTATTTGAGAGTTTGCGCTTCCTTCTAAGTAGAAACATACAAGGGAAATGTGATAAAAAAAAATAGCTATGGAAAACATTAATATGTTTTTTTACCATCTTGAAAATGTACTGTTTTGTATTCATCAGGATAATTACTGTGAGGTGAAAACAACAACTGGGAAGTACTTATTTAGATTGGGCAACAAACGAATCGCAAAAGATAGAGACACTAGGATATTACACTCGTTTAGCGGAATTATATGAATATAATTATTAGTAGTGATAGTAGAATCAGTATTTGTACTATCAATATCCATGGCCGTTGAAATCGAATTATTTCAGGGGGTTGTCTATAAAGTTAACTTAATAAGTCATAAGTCATTGTTTTATATATATATATATGTGTGTGTGTGTGTAATACTTGAGCCTTTTAGAAAATACAAACACATTTTTTACAATCAACATTGAGAACATTTTACTATATTACCATTATGGATTTATAACATTGATAATATCTATAAAAATTGACAAGCGTGGACAACATGACTTGTTGTATGAATACATGAAATTAAATATGATTTTATCTTTACTCTAGGAGTGCTCAAGCTCATGTAACTAGAAGGTGAGGCGGAAGGGAGCGTGATCGAAAGGAAATATTTATCTAATTTGTATAGCAAAAAAAAAAAAAATTGTTTAAAAATCAATAAAATATTTACAAATAATCATGTCCACATTTGTTGAATATTTGTCATGGGCATCTCGAACTGTCACTAGCACCTTTTTCCTTTTAATCAAAAGTTTCTGTTCATATCCCATCATTCCCATGAAACATATTTAACAACTGTGGAGATTATTATGTGTAGAGAATTAAACTGAATTTTTATACTGAAAAAGTTTTTTTTTTTTTTTTTTCCAAAATATATCTTTTTTGTGCTATAAATCTTAAATACTAATAAACTCACTTTCCTCCATAAAGGTTCTAAGGTTTGATTACCAGTCGTGCTATATATTGTAGAGTAAATTAGTATCATAATTATAATGTACAGTGTGCATACTTGATACCCTTGAAAAACTCATAATCAACAAAACATAAATATTATTTTAAAGCATAGTTTACTTTTAAATATAATTATAAAGTTAGACCAGATAAAAGTTCCTGTGTGGTTTTTCATGCTCAGTTTTTCGATCGCCATGAAACCCTGAAAACTCTTTTTAAATCTGTTTCTAAAGGTTTTCTAATAAATCTCGTCGTATTGTATATAATATATAATTGGATGGTTTAGTTTTATGTGGTCGTCAATATTTTGTAACTTTGAAGGTAAAAACCAGCCAAGCCAAACTCGACTCCAAGCTACAAAGGTCAGTCTGTGGTTCAAGCACGTGGCTCATAAAACGAATTTACATTTTTTTAAACCAAGCCAATATTAAACAAGAGGTTAAAAAAAAAAAGAAGATACATTTAGCTCAGATAACCTAACTATTTTACAAATAAAGCCTTAGGTAAAACAGATTCATGTTTGTTATGCTAATAACTTATTTGAAATTAGCCACTTTATTAAAAATGAGCAATAAAGTTTCATATATTGGTGTAATTTAATTCATTCGAGAGTGTCACAGTAAGGATTTTCATTTATATTTCAAGAAATTATCTAGATATGCTCTGGAGTTTAATGAGCCATCATGTACAATTAAAACAGTGTTTAATTACTGGCGTAGCTCCGTGATTTACAATTTAAAGATTATTATACTTTCCTATAAAGTTAACTACAGGAAAGAATAAATAGTTCATAATAAAACCAATCTATACAAAAATAGAATAGTAAAACCCTTTGAGATAAAAGAAACAAGGCATTATGATAAAAGGATTCTTGTACTTGTAATAATCTGATTAAAGTAATCCTAGAGGAAATATTGACATATGACTCTGTGGTTCACTAAACATTTGGAAATAAGCTTAGCCCAAATGACATTTCGAATGGCCATTCTCTGTCCTTGAAATGACGAGGTTATACAAATAAGGAGGAGACTATTTCTACAGTGGTGTGAACTCGGTCGATTGTGAGTATGAGTGGGAAAAATATAACTATCATATAGCGTTTCTAAACATTTTGACGCCCTCAGGAATATCAAATACCACCACAAAAATTAAAATTAAAAATAGGCAGTTTAATAATACTCCTTAGGTACTTAAATACTAAACAAGGCCTATGTTTTGGAACTTCCTACCATAACAATTGTAAATTAAGGTATAATGCATGCAGCAATTTTAACAGGTTTATCTCAAGAAAATGTAGGCTTATATTGCTTACCGACAGTCGCTGTGTAACCTGAATACCCTGGTATCCCCTTTATTTTAGACAGTTCCCAAACTGCTGGTATTCTCAATTACTATTAATTATTTACAAGATCAAACCTCGGACATGGTTGATATGGTGTTATCCCAGTTAAGCGCGTCTCATTTCGGTGCCCACGAAAATCTGTCCTATTTTGGTACTTGCTCTTACATCGAATTTGAGTGATCCAATTTCGGCTCTTAGCTTAAAGGTTAAGGTAGAAATCCAGAATTTTTTTATTTTTATTTAGCACCGCGTCTTACTACCCGTTCGGTTTATACGCTAAATCCAGAAATAGATATAAAATATATGAAAAAATATGTTTTTTAATACATCATCAACTTTATCGTTTTCATTTTTAATTTTGCTATAGATTACCAAAGAAGTGACGCATGTATCTATATACATAACTTTTTTTCATAATGTAACATTATTTCTAAGCTTTTATTGTCTAGGAATTCATGTTTCGTATGTCGTCACTTGGGTTCTTCGTGATGTTGAAGGTGAATCTTCCTTGCTTCAACTGTAAGTTCTTCCTATTTTAAAATTATAATTAAATTTCTTAAATTGGGTTTTTACTTTGGCAATGTTTTTACGAAGGTTATAGTGCCAGCCTTCAAAGCAATTCATTGTGCGGTATCTCTTTAAATAACAATTCCAGTAGCTATCATCATCACCCATACAATTCTTCATGAAATAATCGTTGAAAGCAGTGAAGTCACATCCCATGGGTATTCAGAATCCGTCGTGGGCACAGGAAGGTGCTAACGAACCAGGGCTGAGAATTTCCACACACGGCCGTGAAAAGTTCCATCTCAAGCTTACTTGTCTGTCAATGTACTTTTCCGTCAAATGTAGCTTTTGAATATCACACTAAATACCCTGATTAAAATGAAAATAACACTGCAATAATTGACATTACGGGTATATGTTTTTGATACATTTGACTACTGCAGCTTCACAGTCACCTTTACATTCTTTTGGGCCTGAACAACGGAATATTCTACTTTTTTAATGCAAGCATTCAAGCGTACGTTTAAGTAGTTTTGTTTGGGAATAGTTTGATGATTACTGAAACTTTATTACTCGATCAACCTGTACGTCTTAGAACAACATGGATTGTATAGGATTGAAAACAGAGTAGCTTGATTTGAAGGGTCTATCCCAAATATAAGTAGAAAATTCACATAATTCTGTGCATCTAAACGCAGCGAAAATCAAGGTTCTTGCAGCAGTTTCGTCGTCCGCAAGTAAAAAGTTAGAACCGTCGGGCATTAAAACATTGGCTTCAGGAATGCTGAAATTAGAGTGCCCCACAAATATTTTACTATGACATGTTGTTTTAGTTCTCTCGCGTTACAAATTAGTCTTCAAATTAGAATACGATGACACACTTGAAACAAAGTCGAACCTTTTCCGCTGATCCACGAAAATTATTGTCCGTTTATTGCTGAAATATGAGTATCATTCTCCCTTACACGATTCTTGGACGCCACCACTAACCTTTTCATATCATGGTGAGAGAGATACGATACCCATGAAAGGGTTAATTAATGAATGACTATAGTCAACAGAAGGTCTATTAAAAAAAGGTCAGATTCAAAACTAACCCTTCTTTCTCACAAAAAAAAATATATTCTCAAGAATGACATCATAGGGAAGTTTGGGTACATAATGCTCTTTTCCATTAAAACCTCTTGATATTAATAAGTGAAACAATTTTCTCGTAGACTAAGCAAAACATTACTATCTCCAATAACGTATTATCTAGGGTCAATAATTTCAACTTTATGCTTGCAATAATTTTTGAGACATACTAAAAAAATTCAAAACAGATAAATGAACCATTGGAAACGGTATCTAACAGGATAAAATCAGAACTAGACCCAAGGGGAAAAGTTCACTACAGGGGAAGGGGAAGAGGTGGTTTTCCAACACCACGCGTAGCAGCGCCACCATCTCGACTACGCGTAACGCGTTTCCCGAGGGAAAATGACACTGGTAATGTCCAAGCCTACGACAGGGGACACATCTATCGCTAGACAAATCCCTGATGGATACTTCTTGTGACTATTATTTTCGTGCACAACATATGGCACGAGTGAAGCCTGCCTAGAAACACTCAGGGGGTGTACGTAAGAAATAGGTACGAGTTTACAAGGACTATCTAATGGATAGGCCTCTAAATATCCCCTTTCAGCTAATAGTGACCCGTCAATATTTGAAACTAACGAAAGTAGTCCAGAAAAAAGATTACTTACATGAAAATACAAAGTGTCTCCTGGTAAGAGGGAAACAGACTACCAAAATTATCTGAAACACCTGTTCTTCAGACAAGTTGAGGTTTAATATTGACAAAGCTTCAGAGAAGGTTAAAATAAACATTAATAATGATTCATGAGGCCGTTGGCAGTGGTGGACAAATTCTCTGTTAATTTTGTTTCATTCTCCCTTTTCGTCTCTAGTGACTATAGAATACGGTCTCTAACATTTGACCAGAGAAGTCTCAATAATATTCCCAGAAACTAAATGCGTCACGAAGCTGGATGTTATATACCAACATATAAAGTAAAAAATTCAGAATCCCCTACCAATTTAATTTTAGAAACTTTGTTAATTCCAGGATAAAGTTAAATATGGCGGGACCAAATTAACCATTTTCCAAGGGTACTAGATTTAAACAATTTCTCACTACCTTTTCTGCGGNGCACTTTTAGAGTGCTATCAGAATGGGTTGGTAAGGTGTTACTCTCCCTAAGAGGTTTCAACGGAGGGTGGTCTGATGTCAGACTGGGCATCAATAAAGGGAATATAATTGTACATATTTGCATACTCCGACAGTAAAGACCCTAACTGTGCAATTGTGGGGGTTAGATGGGGGTGGGAATATTCCTCAGGTCGAGTTTAGCAACAAGCTCGTCGCGTTCAAGACCATAACTTTGGCCATGGTAGTAATTGTACTGGTTCCGGGAGAAGATTCCATTATAAGACTGTAGTTTATAAAACATATAAAAACAACAAGATATAATTATCAACACTGACAAATGCCAATTCTGTCAGGGCATCGGGGCGCAGAGTTTTTGTCCTCTCTTTGGTGTCATAATAGAAAAGGACAGCTTTGGAGCATACAAATGGTACAAGAAAAACATAAAATGACAGAACAGAATGTAATGGCAGACAAGCAGTTTTGTACATGGTATATTGAATTAAAAACCAACCCTAAATAAATAATTAGCTTGCAGGAGCCCAGCAAATATACAAGTTAAGTTTAATAAACCAGGAATTCAAATAGTAAATCAACATTTGTTGATATTTATAAGTTTACGAATATGTTAATCCGGTTTGTTGAAGTTCTGTCTGTCATTAACCAGGGACCGTTTTGTGTTTCAAGTGATAAGTAATTGTTAATAATCAGTTGAACAAGAGTTTTATCAGAATTAACATTTATTATTATTAGCACCGCGTTTTACTACCCGTTCGGGTTATCCGCACTTACGCTAATGTGTAATGGTAGGGTGATTGTGAGATGAAATGAAGGACCTACAGTTTAACGTTCAGTTTAACGTGGAATCCAAACCACGGTGGAGGCCTGGCATTCCTCACATTCACAATATGTCTTGTCAGAGGTGAAGGAAGGGTTTGGGAATCAGATAAATCTTTGCCGGGACCGAGGATTGAACCCTGGCCGCCAGCACAGAAGTCTGACACCTTACCCCTAGACCACCAGGTCATCAACGGTCTTAATACAGTAGACAGTAAAATAAAGGCAATACCATAGGTTTTTAAATAATACATAACTTGAGTAAATTTATAGCGACAGTAACAAAAGAGACAAAAAGTAAATCTACATTTAATTGACATCTAGCTCCCTCTAATATATCAGCAATAAATAATATTATTATATTCCCAAACATATTTTTAACTACCTAGATCAAAACAAAATAATGAGTCTTGAAGACAGAGACTAATGGTTAGTTAATTTTTCCTAGAAATGACTTACTACCAGTCTTCTCACAAAAATGTTAAAGTTCCCTCAATTAAAATTTTAAATGTGTTTGACATACTCTCAAATAAACAAAGTCGCTAACAAATCATAACATAAGGTTATATTATGTAGCTTCGATACATTTTTATCATTCTTTACTTAAAATATTGATATGATATATGTAATAAAGTATGAATCCGAAATGTTAAAATTAGGAATATTTCAGACAAAATTACAAGTGAGACCTTGAGGTGATTTTTAACATATCTAAATATTGGGCGAGGAAAGTTGAAGATACATAAAAAGCAAATAATTTTAATGTAAATTAAATTATAACAAAGTTTAAGTATTTTTGAAAAACATAATGAATTTAATAAAGAAACAATACTTAATCGTAATAATAGAATTTAATGTGAATAAAAAATTAATAAAAAATTGGAACTCTTAAAAGTAAAAAAGAACAATAGTAAGATATAAACAATAATATAATAAGTAGCAAAGCTGAGATTTAAGATTTGTTACTTATTATATTATTGTTCATATCTTACCTATTATTATTATTATTACACCCGCCTCGGTGGTGTAGTTGGCTAACGCGCTTGTCGTGTTAAGCTCGACTGCTGAGGACGGGGAGATCGAGGTTCGAAACTCAGTCAGGTGAACCTGGGGGGTGGGGGTGTTCCTAAATGGTTTTCCACTCTCCCTCCACGCAAATGCGGGTTCACTTCCTCTAATTCAACCTTCCCAATTCCTAATCCATTAGCGTAATTAGTACTTAAAGCGTATAGCCCGAACGGGTAGTAAGACGCGGTGTTAAATATAAAAAATAAATTCTTTTTTACTTTTATGAGTTCCAATTTTCTTATAAATTTTGTCTTATTAATTTTTATTAATTTTCATCCACATTGAATTCTATTATTACGATTAAAGTTTAAGTAGACAATCAAATTTAATCTCCAGACCTTGATATTATTTTATCCTATAAAGCAAATTATGCGAATGTGACAACAATGTCATTAAACAGCCGAGAGTAACAATTGTTGGAAAGAAAGAGAAGGAAACACTAGAGAATATTCCATATTAATAGCGTGGGTAGTAAGTAACAATTCTAACACTAGACCAGTAGCACAAAATATTATTTCAAGAAAGCAACGTGTTTAAAAGGTTTAGGTGATCACCATTCTATTTACAATGGCCAATCATAGATGGCACGTCAGGGCAGTTAAGATATCTAAAGTGATAGTTGAGAGGACCAATAGCAATTAAGAAAGCCTTAATTAATGAAATTACAAAACAAGAAACAAAGCCCAATAAGTGATATATACAGACTGAATCATAAGAAAGCTCAGGAGTCTGAACCTCCTAAAACGTAGTCAAGGTCAGACGGACGTAAAACACTCTATTAAGGAGACCTAGGGATCTAAAAGAGCTATAGGAAAAATAACCCCACTGTTATAGTCATTAAAGAGGTAAAATTAGAAGAAACAAGAAAGATAGAAACATTCAGCAAATAAGGTCATGTCCAAAATACCTCAACAGCATCTTTTAATAACCTTAAATCCCCAGTTATCCATGTCCATTCATAGAAATACTAGAACACACGCAACAAGGCTCTTAGGGACACCTTATAGCGCTTAAGAATTTTTTTTTATAGATTCACATCTCAGTGAAAACAATATGGGAAATAAGCTCAACATGACTAAGTTACACTAACACATGCAGAGTCTTAACAACATGAGGATAGCTATTAATAGCTATACTAATAGAACAATTATATTATAAAACAAAACATAATTAAATAGACAGGTTGCAATAAATACAAACTTTGTCTGAAGTATAGATTATAGCATCCTACAAGTCTATTTCCACGGTGACGGCAAGACCATCCATACCATCCTTACAGTTAGGCTTCTTGCAACATTACTTCTGCAGATGAAGTGATGACAAAGATTACATCAATTGTTGGTCAAACATCCCAATTTATATGATACGATCGTCTTTAGGTTAAGTAGTCGTAGAGATCAGGATTGAATGAAGTACATGCTGAGTGACAACCTAAGTTGATCTTTCCCATTTAGTCAGATTCTTATATTCGTTTGTTCATTGTAGATTAATTAATGCTACACTAGGTTAGTTAATATTATAATTCACCTGTCATATACAGGACAGGTTAAAATGTTGATATAAAATATGATTACATATTAACTATGAGCTGTTTTTCCTCAAACTTAATCTACTTTGAAACTTGTTCTTTCTAAACTTATAATTTAGTTCTCCACACACTCCATTCATCTTTACTTGAAGAAGTCTAAAAATAAAGTTTTGAAATTTATTAAGTGCCCTAACTTAACACCGCAAATAAAAAATAGATCTTCTTTATTTTATGAAGTCATAGGGAAACTATTTGAAAAACATTAAAAAAAAGGGCTGGTTGTTGATGTGAGCTATGTGAATAAATTGTTGGTGACCTGGCGGTCTAGGGGTAAGGTGTCAGACTTCTGTACTGGGTTCAATCCTCGGTCCCGGCACAGATTTATCTGATTGCCAAACCCTTCCTTCATCTCTGACAAGACGTGTATTAATCACAACTTGTGAATGTGTGGAGTGCCAGGCCTCCACCGTGGTTCGGATCCCACGTTAAACTGTAGGTCCTCCATTTCATCTCACAATCACCCTACCATTACACATGAGCGTAAGTGCGTATAGCCCAAACGGGTAGTAAGACGTGGTGCTAATAACAATAATAATAAATTGGTTTGAGTTTCAAACGAACATGAAATAAAAAGCGACTGTACTAAGTGCGGCCACAACATAATACCACGGTACGTTCCTCGTTACTATTTTCCCCAACATATAATTCCATTATCAAACATATTTTGATTTTGAAACATTCATCAGTGTACGCTATGTGGTAGAGGTGTTTTGTTCTATTTGTATGAACAAGTATCTATTCGGTTTACAACTTTAAAATTTTAACATAATACGTTTGGTAAGATACTTTCAAACGAACAAGTATTTCGACTCTTTGGCTAGTAACATAATTGAAAGCTCTGGACGATATTAAACTACTATGGTTAAAATTAGTACATTAATAGTACGGTATATATTAGTTTGGATTTGAATAAATACAATATTAACTTATGTATGATATTATATTTGCAATTGCATTTTAATTGGATTGTTAAATTTATTCAACGAAAAAATTAAGTTAAAAATATATATAATATCCAGGTTTGGACTACATTAACTGTCTCAGTCAGCTTAACATGATTTAAAAATCATAAATAGTGATAATATGTCACGGATAGCTACACAGCCAGTACAATGAACTCAAAATTGAAAGCCAGTGACTAAATCCTAACTGATGTAACAAGAGGTCTCGTGTTTAAACAATTTGATTTTAAATTTTTATTCCAAGTGAACATTATAGGATTATCTTGAAATTCATACTCCTTTACCTGGGCCTTCAGGTTAATTAGTTTAATTCTATGACTTCACTGAATAGAACTAGCTCAAGATAGGGATAGGGTGTAATGAGGTGAACTTAATAAAACGAGCCCAAAAAATAGGAATATGTGACGTACTTTTTTAAGTGTGGTAATGCATTTTAGCGTTCCTAATATCATAGAGTAAGTAAGTAAGATAGTATTATATTTAGTGATATATTTTGTCTAGGAAACATTCTAATGTCGATAAATCAAAATCCGTATTTATTATTATTAGGTGAGTACAAAAACAAGATTAAAATGTCAATATTTTCGTACATAAAAAACACACCAAAAAACACGATATTTGAAAACACAATCGCTGGTTATTTTTACGATACCGCATCCCAAACTCTAGTCTCGTTTTCCGGTTACGGGGAAGTATAGGCTCGAAACCCAACCAAACGAACCTGTGGTTTTCCACTCTCTCTTCTCACCAATCCTAATCCATTTGTTCCTAATCCTACCCTTGACATGCTACCTCATCTCAGATTATCCTCGGATATCCCGGAAAACACGAAATACCCGGAGGCTCCGGGGAGGAATATAAACGTGAGCTCTGAAAAAAAAAAACCACACGCGAGTATTTATTACGAGTTCCTTGTGCCTAACTTTAGGGCGAGTTTATTTTAATTTATGAGTCTAAACGTTCTTATACCAAGTATTTGTTTAACTGCCTTAAGGTGAATTTTGACCCTGAATAGAGAGTCCTTTAAATTGGAACGTCGTAAACGACATTATCATGCGATCATAAAAATTATAGCCCATAGTTAAAAACATAAAAATGTCCCCTCCCCCCATTTACCCCTTCATGCTGTTTGAATGAATTTCCATGGCATTACTTAAAACTACCCCACGTAGTCTAAAACAAACAACTAACTAACGATATTATAGAAATTATACGTTTGACAAAATGATATATGACCCTTACTACTTTGTTAATAATCGTACGGTTGTAAAATAATAAATTACTTCTCCACAGTCTTTTTGTGAAAACAGCCCTACAATCCATTTTATTACAAATTGGCAATGTAAGCTCATAAGTTATATATGAAGGGTATAATCGTGTTTGGTTTAAAGTAAGACCTCGTATAAGGTTGGAAACCATTACTTCCTAGTTCTGGCAAACGGTTAGAATAATATTATCATATATATATATATATATATATATTTATTCATGGTCATCATTCTAGAATTATAGTAAGAGAGATAAGAATTGGCATTGATACTTGCGGTGATATTCATGTGTTTTTTTAAAAAGCAAACAATAGTTTAAATTTATAGAGAATCATAAAAATAAAAAAGTTGACCGTAGTGAAACTGTTGTAGTTATTAATAAAAATATATGTTAGTGCTTTAATATTCCTATTGAATTTATATCCTAGCTTATATAGAATAAATATTATTATGTGCTTTATCGAACATTATAAACTATTAATGCATAATAATCTTTATACCAAACACAATTTCAAGACTTATTATTTGTAGCTTTTAATATGCATGCAAAATATTACATTTATTTTTTATCATATAACATGTATGTAATTAACGCCAGCTTCATTACATTCATTGTTAAGTATTAATTTAATTATTTTTATTTTACTTTTAGTTTATGTTATTTATATTTAAATATGAGCAATTATTAAATCTTTAATACCCAAAGAATTTTATTTATTATTAAATATTTGTAAAATTATTTCTCTGCTTTATGGAAACGCATTTTTTTTTATTTTATCTCCATTTATTTGTTTAGTATGAAACCTTAATGCGCTAAAATACACACACCCACACGCACACAAATAGCAACATTAAACTAACACTGAAACGCGAACGCGTAAATAAACAAACTCTCAATATGGAGTCTGTGAAACGCGCACGATGGATTTTACAGAGAATTATCACTTTGTTTTCATGGCTTTTCTTTTTTTTCCGTTTTTTTTTTGTGGAGTGGAAAAACGTAGCGAGAGCTTATCCATCAGGTACTGGGTCTAATCGGCCTCTGTCTTTTACTCTGTCTATCTTTCTCTTACACAATCTTTCACACATGCTTTTATCTCTCTCACTCACACACACAATACATGATTTTTGGTATGTTTGAAAAGGTAGACTAGTGAAGTCGATTTTCGATTAGACAAAGTTTATAAAATACAAAACACTCCACAGACACAAGAACAAGTGAAATTTTGTTAAAATACAAGCAAAAAATACGCTCCTTATTTTTTAGTTTTAATGGATTCCTATTAATAAAACTAAACACACAGATTTTACAAAATCGTCGATTTTCGAATTAAAATTTTTTTAACAAATATTATATTAATTTAAAAAGTTTCTATTCTCATAACAAATATTCAACAAATGTTGATATGAAGTATATAGAAAACTATACTAAACGAATCTATTGAACCAATATTTTATTTATTTTGGATTAAACAGGCTTTTTTTAAAAAAATAACAATAACTGTAAAAACAATGACCTTGACTCATGCTCCCCC
The DNA here is from genome assembly GCA_902151445.1 of Timema monikensis. Taxonomy (NCBI): domain Eukaryota; kingdom Metazoa; phylum Arthropoda; class Insecta; order Phasmatodea; family Timematidae; genus Timema; species Timema monikensis. The sequence continues at coordinate 51,327 of CABFVZ010002082.1, read as the reverse complement.
CTCCTCCTCCCAAGGTCAGGCTCCAGCAATAAACCGTGTTCTGCGGGTAACATAACGGCACTTTCACCTTCTTAGTCGGGACGAGATCTTAAGATGACCTTTTAATAAAATGAAGAACACTAAGAAAGAAAAGTGTTGGGTATGGCGGTCTATAGAATGAAAAAATGGAGCTGAAATTATTGCCAGTACGGAATATTGCGTAACACGCACAGGTCTAAAATAGCACACCCTTCTCTCAAACTACTCCCCTCCCAACACCCACACCTTTAACCTTGCCTAGTCAGCTTACAAACAAAACTCGTCATCTTGATGATGATGATGATGATGATAATTTATAAGTTGTTGAACCACAACACTCGTTTATTTAATTATGGCCATGATGAGCGAATCTCGACCTTACGAGCGTAATATAGTTGAGGTCCTTTCATATAGTCTGTAAGTCACGTGGCTAGATAATGACGGTACATTAACGACAGATAACTGAGGACACATTGAGGGGTTTAAACTCCCTGAATGCACCCTGCCTGGTATCGAACTCCCTAACTCTTTGAGTTAAGAGTCAACGTACGTACAACTAGATCCACCAGTCTCACAACTACCAGGAATGAGCTATTTATTTTGATAATAAGTTAGTTCATTTTACCCTCCCCCAACGTCTTAATACCCGCTTGGACGGGTGTTTCCGAGGGCCATAGACAGTCAGAAAAGGATTTATAAGTGCATACGGTTTGTTTCGCGAGCTCAGAAAAGTATATCTATGTGCACACCCCTTTTGACACCCCTTTTGACTTAAGCAAGCCCACATGATCTTGGAAGTAGGTAAACAAACAGCCCCCTCTCTTGAGGAATACCTCATCCACCCCCTGGTTTTAATAACAGGTACATATGGTTAGGTTAGGTAAGGCTAGGTTAGGTTAGGCTGAAATTTGAATCACAGGAGATACAAATAAAGTATTACTATAGCACAGAATGAGTAGCTGGGTTTATCGTTTGCCCCTTCAGTTGGTTCTATTCCCAATCTGTTACACGAAACACCGGTCACGCTAGCATTGTTCCTGTGTTCTATGCTATGTAAATAGCAACAAGTGATTAGTTAGGGAGTCAACCGTGCGTCAATGATCTCGACTCCTCCATCTGTGCCCTTCGGCAACCCTCAGGTATGTCCACGACAGACCCTTCAACATTCCTTTGACCTTCTGTGCACTTAAGTGTTATCCGTTTGGACTGTAGTCACTTTAATTACGCTAATAGGTTAGGGATGAGTAAGGATACAATTGGAAAATATGTTTAGCAATTTGCACGACGGGGGGGGGGGGGGGGGGGTTTGTGGGAAAACCCCCCCCA
>CABFVZ010002082.1:25014-49820 GCA_902151445.1 Timema monikensis | reverse complement strand
TAATGTGTAATGGTAGGGTGATTGTGATATGAAATGGAGGACCTACAGTTTAACGTGGGATCCGAACCACGGTGGAGGCCTGGCATTCCCCACATTCACAAGTTGTGATTAATACACGTCTTGTCAGAGGTGAAGGAAGGGTTTGGTAATCAGATAAATCTTTGCCGGGACCGAGGATTGAACCCCGGCCGCCAGCACAGAAGTCTGACACCTTACCCCTAGACCACCAGGTCACCTACAATGTGAAAGTAGTTTAGAAGGAAATGCGCCCACATTAGCGTAAAGAGAGCATGAAGAAAACTACTCTCAACGCATCCGAACCCCGACTTCACCCGTTACAAGGAAACAGATCCTTTACGAGAATGTCTGATTGGGTCCGGGAGTGACCGAGGTAAAACGTAGCTGAGAATAATAAATAAACCCTAATTATTGTAAATAACCTTATTAGAGAAATGTTTTTTTTTATAGTGCTACCAACTTCCCCTATTACCCCCTTTAACCCCTAAAAAAAATAATAATGTAACGCGCGGTTTTATATCAGTGTGTCCATTAGTCCTCATACAACAGGAACCCTTGTCCTCTTTGTGTGGGGGTAATTTATCATGTCACCGTTGGCAGGCCTACCTCGATAGATGGGAATAGCAAGGATGGATGTCGGGTAGCACTCTCATTCTGCCAGCATGATAAAATATACATACAGTACATACATACATACATACATACATACATACATACACACATACATACATACATACATACATACAAACATACAGTACATACAAACATACAGTACATACAAACATACAGTACATACAAACATACAGTACATACAAACATACAAATATACATACTTAAATGACCTTACTCAATATAAAATGTAGAGCTCACAGAACCCAGGTTTGTAGTGTTAAGGCTTAGCGACTACTTATCCATAACAATAACAATTTTTTTTACCTTTTCATAAAACATATTAAATTTATATTTTTGAAGTTGTCTACTATCTTTATAAAACACAGTTTATCTTACAAGTAGCCGTGGTGTCGCTTAGGAGGAAATTGTATTCTATTTTATAAGATAAAATGTTTTATAATGGATGAGGATAGTCAATTTATTTAGGAGTAGTTCACTTGCATTAGCGTGGAGGGAGGATGGAAAAAGAGACATAAATAATTACCTGTGCTAGAACCCTCCCTGTGTACTTGTCTGAGATTCGAACTCTAGCATCAACATCAAAATAGACTTAAAGGAAAGGGCGATTCTAGCGTCTTATACCTGCTACGGTAGCCAGGAAGTCTAAGAGGGAATATAAGCATTTTTTATAACTATAAATAAATAACGCGCTGCATAACCGTTTCGGTGGTAGCGCGGACCAAACGTCCGGTTCATCTAATCTGGCTTTCTATGTTTGATACAATTATCTCATCTGGTCTCGCATGAGGTCCCCTAATTTTTTTTTTTTCCACAGCAGTTGTTGAATCCCAGACTCCCAGGTCCAAATAAGGCGCTGCACATCCCATAACAACTCCAGTTTTACCCTGTAGCCTAATTAAATAACATTAATTAATATCATGGAGCGAGTTTTCGAAAATAATTACCGTTTCTGAAAACTAAGCATACCCCAAGGGTTGGGGTTAATGGATACAAGCTAAATATTATATTACCATTATTATTATTGTTTTACTCTGTTGGAAGGCACCACGAATATGCCTTGTAGATACGACCCATTGGAAAGTAGGCACTACCAAGATGCCTTTTAGATACAACCTGTTGGAAGGCACTACCAATATGCCTTGTAGATACGACCCATTGGAAGGCAGGCACTACCAAGATGCCTTTTAGATACAACCTGTTGGAAGGCACTACAAATATGCCTTGTAGATAAAATCTGTTAGAAGGCATAACAAAGATGCCTTTTAGATACAACCTGTTGGAAGGCACTACAAAGATGGAGCTCAACACGGGAAAGAGAGTTTTGGGCGTTCATCTTTATTAATATAACTTTCAGCCCACAAAGTTTACTTGGTCACTCTCGTAATAAACCAGACTGCTGATGATAGAGAGATCGGGGTTTCAATCCGGGTGTAATGAGGGCGGTTATTCTAAATGGTTACCTACTTTCCCATACAGGCAAATGATGGTACATTCCTCTAAAATATGTCTTCTTCATTCCTAGCGCATTAGTGTGGATAGGTCGATAGCTGGAACGGGTAGTAAGACGTGGTAGATACGTTTCAATCCCTTTGCTTATCCATTAGTTCTTCCTCTCTCTTACGCAGTCATGCCCTTTCACTTCCCTTAGTTATCGCATATTTTGGTCCATGCCACTAATGATTATTGTTTCACTTGTGTCGAGTCGCCTTTAATTAAAAACATATAGATAGTTAAAATTTATATAGCTTTCGGATAAAATTAGCATTTGTGTGATTAAATATCATATTAATAAAGTAAAAAAAAAAACACCTGGATATGGGAATAGAACCCAGTACTCTTGGTTTCGAGTTTCAATTCTCTATCATGGGTCTATCCAGGATTTGCCCCGTGCTCGGTCATTCCTCACTCCTAGTTTATGGCAGAGTCTGTGATGGACGTGTTGATTGATAACACAAGGACCAGCGACTCTAGAGGAGCTTTATGATGAAGTTGATACAATGGAAGCGCTTACGTAGAAGGTCAAATGGTGGATAGATTGGGGGAAAATGAAACACATTTTTAAATCTAGCTTTTCTAATATTTGAGTTAGTAGTTTTTATAACAAATGCTTCAAGACATCATAATTAAACAATAGCTGTATGTGTAAACATGAATTAAAGGAAAACTGATATAAAATCCATATAAAAACATAAATACAATAAACTGACAATTAAATTTATTTACCTCACATTTTCACTTTTATAAAATATTCTATTAACATTCCAATAAACTTATTTAATAATGATGGAACCTGGTGGTCTAGGGGTAAGGTGTCAGACTTCTGTGCTGGGGATCCGGGGTTCAATCCTCGGTCCCGGCACGGATTTATCTGATTGCCGAACCCTTCCTTCACCTCTGACAAGACGTGTATTAATCACAACTTGTGAATGTGTGGAATGCCAGGCCTCCACCGTGGTTCGGATCCCCCGTTAAACTGTATGTCCTCCATTTCATCTCACAATCACCCTACCATTACACATTAGAGTAAGTGCGTATAGCCCGAACGGGTAGTAAGACGCAGTGCTAATAATAATAATGATGATGACGGTTACAGTTTTTTAAACACATATCACACGTATATCTATCCTGGCTGTCCTAACGACTAGATCCCAAATGATTTCACATGAAACAATTACACATCAATAACATACTTTACCTTATTTGACAAAATCCCTACAAGTCAAACAAACTTCCTTGTCAAATCCTCCGAAATTGTCACATGTATATATTATTGTGACATTTATACATTATTTTCATCTGAATATAGTATTGTCACGTGTGTATATTATTATGACATTTATATATAACTTTCACGTGTATATATTATTGTCACGTGTATATAGTGTTTTATATATATATATACACTCTTGTGGCATATATATTAATGTCACATGTGTATATTCTTGCCATATGTAAATATTATTGTCACGTGTTTATATAATTGTCACATGTGGTTATTATTATCATATGTGAAGTAGGTGTAGACTCAGGTTAAGTCATTGATTACCCAGATCATTAATTTGTTTACTTTTTAAAAAGCTCATCTCGGGTGTTATATGACACAGTCGGTCCAGATGAAAGCAGCTAACTCCCCCCCTCATCCCCCGTTCCCCACCCCCACTTACTCTGCCATCAGACGCAGTCTTCAAATTAAAGGCCAATATTTCCATAGCCAGAACAGCTTACCTTGGATGGGGTGGGGGGGGGGATGCGACGGAACATTACCCCCTTACCATCAACATCTTTTCTCTTTTCTGTATTCAGCAGCGATGGCGTTGCCGGAGAAATCCTCTAATTAAGCTCGATGGAAACCTCACAAGTGCGCTAATTAAATTACAGACCTCTCGACCCGATCACAGAAAAATTCCCTCTACCCCTATTTTCACCCTCTCCTACCACGAAGTCAAGGGGTGGATGTGGTAGATAGTTTATTTTGTTGAAGTGTTTAGACCTTCTCCAGGTTTAGACGCTCATGACCTGTCCCATCTGATGTCCCCGGAGTACGTAGGCAGTTCCCCTCTATGCCTTCTGTTCACCTTCAATTAAACAAAATTATTATTTAAGCCATTTTGGAGGAATTTAGTATTTTTCATAAATTAGTCATTTATAAACTATCTTAAATTTTTTGGTTAGTATAAAAATCACAAATTGGATTCAGGATATGACCTAATATAATTTAAATATTAAGTTTGATTGAAATTTCACGGTCCCAAGTATCACAGGATTTAGGCAGACATGGGTAAATACACACATGGGTAAATACACACATGGGTAAATACATACATGGGTAAATACACACATGGGTAAATACATACATGGGTAAATACAGACATGGGTAAATACAGACATGGGTAAATACATACATGGGTAAATGCATACATGGGTAAATACATACATGGGTAAATGCATACATGGGTAAATGCATACATGGGTAAATGCATACATGGGTAAATACACACATGGGTAAATGCATACATGGGTAAATACATACATGGGTAAATGCATACATGGGTAAATGCATACATGGGTAAATACAGACATGGGTAAATACATACATACATACATTACATACATTACATACATACATTACATACATACATTACATACATTACATACCTGTAAAACCCACTCTTTTATTTTGGGGCATACAAGACTTCAAGATACATCATTATATAAAAGTAATTAAATGGTACGGGACTCCTCATGGACTTTCTCGCTCTATTGCTTAAAAATGTAGATATTTACTCAAGACTCGTAATATATGTGAAACGAAATAATATACAGTAGCAAGTCCAAGCATAAATTGCACTATAAGTATGTAAAACATTTCTTTAATAACGGTTTTAAATTTTATAATTTTAATTTTAAAGAATTAATATCCTCAATTGTATGTTTGGACCGATAAAAAAGATCAACATTGGGTCCACACTTCGTATTAAAATTTCGACTTCCGTTTAAAATTTTTGACATTTTATTATGTGTTGCACATTTTCATGTCATCGCATTGCTATTAAATTCCTCATTTATATATTTTGACCAATAAAAAATTTAAATATTGACTATTGAGTCTAAAATGAAGGAAATAGATCATTGTTGTACAAACATTTTTCCTAAGAGGTTTAAGGAAAAATAACTTAAGCTTTTTGAGAGACTAACTTATTTTTAACTACTCTATGGTATTGGAGAATTATTGCGTTAAAACTCAAGTAGTATATCTTTACAACTAAAGCTCACCAAATTGTATTAATATATTTGCGAATATCTCAGAAACTGCTGGTTTTATAAAACTATATTTTATATAAAAGTTTTTTATTTTTATTAGTACTACAATTTTGCAATTATAAGTCATTTAGTATCTTATATAGTTGCGGAGATACGGAGGTTTTTGCTTATGTAAAGTACCCTTAGAATCATTCACACGGGAAAATTAGAATAGTCAGTTTATTTATAATCTTAATCAACGTTTAGATACGAATTTTAATCAAAATCGTTATAGCCAATTTTGAGAAAATCTATTTTTTCTCTTTTCGCCCTTTATTAAATTACTCTTAATTTTAAGTTTAATCAGACACACAGACAGACGTCATTACAAAGACCACTTTTTAGGGTTTGGGGGGTCTTGAGACGTCGAAATCCATCAACATTTTAGGATAATTTTTTTTACGGTCGCAATACTCTACCTTTTGTGTTCGAAAAATTAAAAAAATATATATTTGCGTATAGCTTGAAAGTTATTGGTTTTATAAAAATATACTTCCATTTAAAATATTTGTATTATAAATAGATCTACATATTTGTAATGATAAGTAATTTCATATCTCAAATAGTTTAGGAGATGTGATAAAAAATTAGAATTTACGCATCAGACCGGAGCCCTTAAAGTCATTTTTCCGAAATATTGAGAGAAGCCATTTTGTTTGGAATATTTATAAATGCTTAGAAATTAAATTTAATCATAATTGTTAGAGCCGATTTTGAGAAAATAGACTCTTTCTCTTTTTGCCCTTCTTTAAACTACCCTCAATTTTAGGGTTAGATATCTAATTCCAAAAACACATCGGTGCAACGCTATGAAAACCCTAGATACCAAGTTTTAGCACAATCGGTAAAATAGTTTAGGCTCTAGTTGGGGAGACAGACAGACAGGCGGAAATTCAAAAACAACTTTTTCGGATTCGGGGGCTCATGAAAAGTCAAGATTCATCAAAATCTCGAGTTCGATTTTTTTGACCATCACAATACTTTCACTACCTGTAAGATAGCGAGACAGTAAAAATGTTCACGATCACAATGCTTTATCTATATTATAATAATAATATTTAGCACCGTGTCTTACTACCCGTTCGGGTTATAACATACATTATAAAAGGGATAAATTTCTACCAGGATTTTAAAACATTGTTAATATAAATTAATATTTTTTAAATTTTTATTACATATTTAAAATAATCAAAATATATATTGTATTTCTATGCGTCTGAAGCTTTGTTTTTATAAGTTCGATGGCTTAATAAACAATAGTGCAGCCCAATAATTAACCAATATTCTCCTAATTTAAACGACATTTGATGAAATAACTTTTCGATTGAATGGATATAAAAAAAAAAATTTACATTTTTATATTTCAACATTGATTTCATTCACAGTCATGTATTTTTTCAAAGCGAAATGAATAATTTAGAATCTCATTCATACCCAGTCATAAACAAGCAGATGATCTAAATAATTCAACATCCATAAATATCTAAAAAAAACAGAAAAAAAACACTTGGTCCCTGTTTGTGAACTATGCGTGAAATAAAAATATAGATTACATCCATAAATAGCTTTCATGATAAAAAATAAAGCAAAAGTAGTAAAAACAAACAAGCCTTGGAAATGATTGTTTCCCCACATTTTAATATTTTCATTTCAATCATTAAATAAAATCAGTTGCAAGATACGAGATAATAAAGCGTTGTCTCATAATTTATAGTGATGGTATCTAAAGCTAGTAGCGGGAACATTTTAAAACATATTTTAACAGCTCTGTACATCCTCAACCTCCAAAATACGGTTAATAGTTCATCTCCCAGGCGATTAACCGGGATATTAAATGAACGATCACGCACGAACAGCAGTTTTACGGCGTACTTTACTTTAAAATAACAAAATTGGGATAAGTAAGATAGTTTGTATTTTAATTTTAAAATAAATACGTTGTTTGTTTTGTCTTTGTTGTGATCCAAGAGATGACTAACATATCTAACTGGATATTCTCAATATACAGAATGCATGGATACAAAAACGCACCGGGGAGTAAGGGTGTGGCCAGACTGGGTGAGCGACTAGAATATAAAATAGAACACATTGGGTGTAATGAGAGGTGGCCAGACTGGAGCGAGCTTTCGAGCCGGTACAGTCTAGTTTAAAGGCGCTAGGCAATATTATTGTATGTTAGTTCATTGAGTGCTAGGAACACTTTTAAATTTGACATGTTATTTGACTTTTTATTATTATCGATAGATTTAGCACACTTGCTACTAACAGCCTAATTTAATTGGCAAGATCATAAACCATACCTATGTATGTAAAACTGATGTTAAAATACTTCAATATTATAATAAAAGTAAACCTTTACAAATAAGAATCACCATTAGCGTGGATAGAGGATGAGAACCCCACAACAATAAATCACTTGTCAAAAACCACTCTTGGTTCACTGATCCAAGATCCGAACCTTTGTCTCATCGTCAACAACTATCGAGAGCTATCTGCTAATCACGCGCTCGCTTGTCAGCCTGGCCGAACCTTTATCGAGAGTCATAGGAAGGCTTACAATGGCGTTCCTTGTCTTCAAACTATGACCATGGTACTGCGAGTATGGACATTTCAGATAAATCATTACAATTATTTCTATTGTAAAATAATTAGAAACATTATTGTACTTTTTGTCTGAGTATTTGAAGGCTCATGCGTATGTATAGTTTATTCCGTTGACAATGTTTGGCCCACAATATCCATTATATTCTCAATATTTGTCTGACCTACCCCCCTAAATAAATATACATGGAGGAGGGCCACGAGACGTTGGTTGCCAACCAAGTTATCATATATTCTGTTCCCAACCCTTTTTTAAACCCTTGCCCCTTCGTGTGGGCTATAAAATAAATTTATACTCATTTTCTACTGTTTGCTTGATATCTATCTGTGGTTACTCACCCACCCCTTTTTTTCTATACGATCCCAGTTTGTTTCCAATCTTTCTCACCAGGGGTCTAGCATAACACACAATTTCTTTATTTGAAAACAAAAACAAAACAAAAACACGTGAATTTGTAAAAATAAAAATAAAATAAAATAAAATAGTCACAACGTGTTGTTGTCGTAGGATTAGTGAAGATTTATCTCACCGTAAGAATGTGTTGTTCTATATATATATATATATATTCTCGTTCCATTCTTTTTCCGCGAGATAAGTTGTGTGCCCTGTTGTAAGGTTTCTTTGTTTCTCGAGGATTGGTTTCCTAGCAAACAGCGACACTCTGTGATACTTACAAACGGAGAAACAAAAATGGAAACAGTTTAAATAAAAACACACACAGACAAGAGAAAATAAATAAAGACCCAGTTTTGAAATGTTTTTTTTGTTGTTGTTTGACAAGTGACGTGTTTAAGTAAGTTTCCTACATGCGAAGTAGTGGAGAGTCAAGTTAGCTTTTATTCGACGAGTTTTAAACGTATAAAAACGAATTAAATACCAATTAATTATTAAATAATATTTAAAATAGTCTTACATCGCATCACTTCCTTAAAAAAAAACTAAAGTGATTTTTTTGTAAACGTATTTAAAAAATATTGTCTACAGCTCAGTCTATTTGGTTTATTTACGAAAATGTCTGGTAGGAATCTTCCTCTCAGAATGTAGATAAATAAAGTCCGTGGAAGTTTAACTTTTATCTATTTAGAAAAGGAAACAAGAGAAGGTTAATATTAAAATGCAAGTTAATGCTGTACAGACGCAAATAAAAGAGTGAGTGTGCATATACGTCAGTGGAACAGGGGAAGCGTTATCAGAAGATCTACTCATTTTATTTTCTCTCGCTCTATTCCATACGTTGGTGTCTAAGAGTGTCTAAGTGTGTTCTAAGTGTCTAAGTGTCTAAGATTGAGTGCATCAACACAAGATGCAACCAAACTCGCAAAATAGCTTTCAATTCTCCCAGCAGGCAGCGCGGTGGCTGGAGAATGCAGAGAACGAAACCTAGATCTGGTGATCTTAGATTTATTTGGTTGCTTTTTTTTTTAGTGACTCACCTAAATCGGTGGCCACTAGCTCTAGTTAATCGTTGTAACAAATAACTTGGTTTAAAGTAATTATTCCTGCAATTTTAAAGTAGGGTACTCCATGTGGCTTTAAGACATAGGTTTTAATATTGAATTTATAAAAATTTTATTCTATGGTACTATGTTACGTCAGTTTCTTTATCCAATTCGAGACAAGACACATATTCACTAACATAATGAAATAACAATATTTACCTGAAAACGAAAGAGTTTTCAAGGATAAGATCTCCACTGTATTTGGTTTCGTCGGCCATGTTGCGAAGCGCGCTATTTCCATCTTACGGCAAGACAAGTAACTAACTCTGCAATCAAAGCTGAGATAATTTCACGAGTTGGATTACCACTTGATTTAAACATTCATACTTATTGAACATTTGTTTTATTTTTCGTATATTTTATTTCACGGACTTTGTTTCCTTATATGTTATTTTTGTTTTACTTATGTCTTATCTTTTCTCATATTTTCCTTTAATTACTACCTCTATTACAAATTTAACTTTCATCTTATTATTTGTTTATTTATGCCTGGATTCGAAACAACTTTTAAAACCTTAGAATCTTTTAATTTTAAATCGAGGTCTTTATGGTTGTTCGTGAAAATAAAAGGAAAAGATAATTTTTCTTCAAAATCCTGGTAATAATAATAATAATAATAATAATAATAATAATAATGGGTCTATTTACCCACACACGGCAACTACATATCTCCTCAATAGAAAGGCCCAGGTTTGATAGCCAGACTGGGCAAATTGGTTCTCCATTTGTCTTCTAAATTTACAAGCTATATTTAAAATTAATTAACCAGGTACATGCTCTACATAGATTTCAAGCTATCACAAGATGAAATTGACATTTTCGATTTTTGCATCTCTAATCATCTTTCACTACCGACGTATTTTTAACTTTTAAATATGGTTTTCTGACCTAAAAACATTTTTTCTTTCATCGAAGATATAATTTATTAAAATATTTGGAATTTTTTTCAAGAAATCTGTTATTAGGACTTGAACTACGAGCATAAGTCATCTCCATAATTATATATAATATTTAAGAGAATATTTGTAATCAACATATTTGTATTTTAGGCGGATACTCACTCACAAGGTAGGATTTATTTTATTTTTATGAGTGAAATAATACGCACATCAACAATCACTATGTTCTTATTTATTTATTTATTGTTGACTTTGACTATACATTCCTTATTTGGTTCTGTCATCATTACTATTGTTTTTTTTATAAAGTCTTAATATGTATGACAACAATGCTAGCGCTAATCGAGGAGGGAAACTGGTCATAAACCCCTGACCCATCGAGGGGATTTATGAAGGTAAGCCCAATATCTATAAGGCTACCCACAAGTCCCGATTTTAAGATCCACATTTATATTATTAACCACATATTTTAAACATATATTTTTACTATTATATTTTCACATATACCCGCTCATCTAGTGTGGTTTTCCGGGGAAATCGGGGCTAGAAAACCTGCCCCTAAATTATTTCTCCCTCTTTCTCTCCGATTATAACATTGAATACATTCCTTCTAAATTCTACCGTCCTCATCCCTCGCCCGTCAGTGCAAGTAGTCGCTTGTAGCCCGGTTGGGTGGTAAGACGAGCGATATCATATAAACTCTTAAATCGTATCAAACCATCTTGACTTCCTCATATTCAAACATCAGAGTTAGACATTAATAACTTTGGTTAAAATGTACTTAAATACATCGTAAGCTTTGATTACGCTGAAATCTCACAAACCCTCCGACAGACTCTATTATAGCGTGGAACAACATTATCAAAAATAAGGTATTTTTAAACTAACCTAATTTTTTAATTTGTAAAAATAAAAACATGTTTGTATCCATAATTAAAAACCATTCCCAGATATCCATTTTGAACTAAATACTCAGTACTATTTTCGAAAAATTTATAGTTTAAAAAAAATGTCACAAATAAAATACAGTTAGATTTATTTATTTTAGAAAAATAATTATTAATTATTATTTAAATGTAAAATACACCCCAGATATAAATTTTGAATAAAAACGTTGTGTCTATTTAAAAAGATCATTGAAAAATTAATCATGAAAGTACTGTGACTTTTCTTTCCAATGAAAAATACTGACAATTATAAAAATTGTGGAAAAACTTACCTGATACCCATTTTAAACAACATTATTTGATACAGTTTTGAAAAATCTAGAATTAACAAAAAAATAACACTCATTAATACGCTTATTATAAGGGCAAGAGTCAAAATAAAAATAAATCCTGAATTATAACCATATAATATCTAAATAATAAGTTTGAACCAAACCCATCAAACTGTTTCAGTTCTGTGGCCAGGGACAGACAGAGGGAAAGGGGGGGGGGGTTGATAAAATGTCAGGACCTATCATACAACGTCAGGACCTGTCATACAACGTCAGGACCTGTCATACAATGTCAGGACCTAGAATAATCTCAAGGTTGAAAATGTTCGCGATAGAAATACCCCTCCTTTATGAGAAAGTAAAGACAATGAAAAGTTACAATGAGTAGAACACCCAATATGTGAAGAATGTTTCTATTCACTACAAAGTCCATCAGAGTATACGCCGTCTAAATGTAATTTTAAAAAGTTTTATTCCATTTTACTATAATTAATTAAGTAAATTATTTCATTTTGAAGCTGAAATAGCGCATATAATGACCACTAACCTCATTCCCTTAAGAGTAAATTTGTTTTAGAAAATAAAATAACATTAAAACCTCATCTACGTGCACCTGGAACCCAATCTAGGGGTCCGGGGTTTGCTTACTGTCTGGTACGATGGGTATTTTCTCCCCAAAATAGAGTTACCCTAACGTTCACCAAGGTCTGGTTAGTTAGGCTTAGTTTAGTTTGTAAGCGTTTCCACTGGTTCGTGACTCTCATACTCACTATCACCCTCATACTCACCCTCACCCTCAGTCCCTTGCACAACGGTAGCCCTACATTAGAACTGGCTGATCTGATTACAAACTGAGCTACGAGTGAAGTAGCATACACACGGATATAATAATATAATCACTTTGGAATAAGATTCAAACAAAATTTAATCTCATCTATTATATTATGCCCTAAATAAGATCAAGTTTAAAAAATGATGTTATGAATCTACGTGGCCACTTCTCCTATGAAATGTACAAGTTTTTTTTAACTTTATTAAAAAAACAACACACAAAATTGAATGATTTAATTTGCTTTGAAGTGAAACTCGTAATCCGGTTGTGTTTAAACGGACGAGTATGTTGAGTTACAGGGGAAAGGAGGGGGTTAGATTGATTTGGAACGTGCAGTCCCCCCCCCCATTCGACCCTCCTAACGGACAGACGGATACACCCTCTGTATTTTCTCACACTGTTTACTAGACCTCCACGTGACAATTGGAACATTAATTACCAGTTCGATTAGTAGGAGAAGGGAGACGGGGTTTGGGGGGTGAACACAGATGGGGCAGGGCCCCTGTCCTGGGTGGGGAGAGTTTAGTTCACAATTAGGGAGGGGGGGAGGCTCTCACAGGCATTTTTGTAAATGGGATTTTAAAACGTATTACCGTATTCGGAAATACAGTTGCAGTTGTATGAGAATAGACAGCAACACTAGACTTTGGTAGGTCTCTTCTGTGTGTGGGGAATAGACAGCAACACTAGACTTTGGTAGGTTTCTTCTGTTTGTGGGGAATAGACAGCAACACTAGACTTTGGTAGGTCCCTTCTGTGTGGGGGAATAGACAGCAACACTAGACTTTGGTAGGTCTCTTCTGTGTGGGGAAAATACAGCAACACTAGACTTTGGTAGGTCTCTTCTGTGTGGGGAAAATACAGCAACACTAGACTTTGGTAGGTCTATTCTGTGTGGGGGAATAGACAGCAACACTAGACTTTGGTAGGTTTCTTCTGTTTGTGGGGAAAATACAGCAACACTAGACTTTGGTAGGTCTATTCTGTATGTGGGGAATAGACAGCAACACTAGACTTTGGTAGGTCTATTCTGTATGTGGGGAATAGACAGCAACACTAGACTTTGGTAGGTCTCTTCTGTGTGGGGGGAATAGAAATAGAAGGAGATGGGGCGGGGGTGGCTAGGACACACAGGTTCAATATCGAATCAGCGCAATACATTGGTATCTATATTATAAATTTACTAAAAGCTAGGTTTTGATGTTATAGGTTAAGCCTATTTTAAAAACCTAATATTTTATATTATATTAATATACTAATATTTTTTTAGCATCACGTATTACTACCCGTTCGGTTTATATGCTCATGTAATAATTACGCTAATGGTTCTAGGGATTAAGGAGGTTATATTTATTGGAAGTGTATCATATTTTGCATGGAGGGAGAATGGAAAACCATTAGGTAAAAATCATCCTCCATACATCCAATTAAGATTAGAATATCGATATATCCATCATTTACGGTCTATTCTACTGTGAGTGTATCGCTTTAGACCATGTGGCCATCGATTGGTTTATCGCTTACTTTATAATGGCCTCAAATATGGTCAAAATCGTTGAGTATTGTTGGTATTGTCAAAAAATTATAACATCCGAGGGAATTTGGTTGGTATACCAGTGAGGTAAGATTTTAATTTTAATTTATATAGTGAGGAGACAGGTAACAATGAATCTAAAGTATAATTTTCAACTCATCTTTTTACCTGTATACATTAATTACCGGTACATTAATGATGTAAAGCACAGAGAACACAAATTGAGGTCGATAATTTAGAGACTACTCCGAACAAAATAACATTTGACAGGGTTAACAAATGCATTATATTTAATAGATTACGGTGGGCAGGACATGCAGCGTGAATGGAAGGTTCTATAACCGTGTTCAGTGGTGGTGACTGTAAAACCCAGTGGGAAGAGACCGTTGAGAAGACCTAGACATAGATGGGAGGATAGCATTAGAATAGACCTGAAAGAGATTTAGGATGTAATGAGGTGGGCTGGATGTAACAAGCTCAAGATAGAGATATGTTTTAATGAGGTGGATTGGATAGAACTAGCTCAAGATATAGATATGTTTTAATGAGGTGGACTGGATATAGCAAGCTCAAGATATAGATATGTTTTAATGAGGTGGACTGGGTATAACAAGCTCAAGATAGAGATAGGGTGTAATGAGGTGGATTGGATAGAACTAGCTCAAGATACGGATATGTTTTAGTGAGGTGGATTGGATATGATAGCTAGTTCAAGATAGGGTTCTGGCTTAATGAGGTGGATTGTTTAGAACTACCTTAAGATAGTGATATATATATATCGTGCACTTAATTTAGTCCATCAAATTTGGGAGCTATGGGAGGAAATAAACCCACATTTGGGAAACCCTTAAGTAAAAAATAATCCTTATCACATCCATCTTGGATTTTAACCGCTCCAGTAAACCAAAATAAATTATCTTGACGTTTGAACTGCGTGCCCACCAACGTGGGTTGAGTGAAATTGTGTATGAATCCTTTTCCTATTTAATAAAATGCTAAAATGGTTTGATTTAATCCAAATTTGAGGACATATCAACAAATTTATGAATACAGTCCAATTTTCAAAGAAAGGAAATTTTATAAAATACAAACATAATTTTCGAGGTCAGATTTGATAATATTATACTATATTGTAATTGTTATTTTATTGGTAATGATAATATATATCAAAAATACCAACGTGACTTATGAATATGTTAAATTAGATGCATATAAGGTCGTTATTTTGGAATTTGGACTGTATTGTTATTTTTCAAATAGCTTTTTTTTTTTATCTAAACGTCTATTTGGATTGTTCAAATATAGCATGAATTCAACTACACAGGGTAATGAAATATAGTTTTAATTATGTGCACCAACATTCGTTGGTGAGGCTGATTGTAAAACCACAAAGTGTAGAACCAAACCATAGTTTATCTGGCCTATATTGAAACTTAGTCCCTGTTCGTTGGAGTTCTTGTAACTAACTAATGCACAAGCTTAAAATTGTATCAGTAAACAAATTCATCAACATGTTTATTTTGATGTATCAACATGTTTATGTTGATGTACCTACTCTGAGCGTCTAAAGAATTCAATCTCCTCCTTCGCAAAGTAAGCAAGCGCTTGTCTAGGCAAAACAATCTAATTAATGTTTATGTACAATGTTTATAAATTTATAAACATCGTCAAGAAAATAACAAAACATAAAAACTAAGAGGGGAAATTAGATTTCACCGGCTCATATTTTCGACATTTTCTTTAGTAATAAATATCTTACCCTGAAGCTTGTTTATGATGTGAAGAAAAAAAGGATAACACAAATCCTTTAGAGTTTTGTACCGACGTGTCTCTTTATGTTGAGATTTATAGTAGAGAGTTTGTTGAAACTTGCCCCTCCCCCCCTTTAAAGGGCAAGAGGGAAGGCAAGAGGGGACAAGTTCTTTCCCAACAAAATGCTGTTTATTTCCAAAATAAGAAAAGAGAGGAAAAGTTTATTCTTGAAACAGATATATCAAATGGAAATTTGGCAATATTAAGTTTTATAAAGTCGGCAGGTTTTTTTTAGATATATTTATTTATACCTTAAACTTTGGAAGTACAAAATAATCTTTGAATGTTCGATAGGTCTTTTCAACTAGACGTTGTCATTTTGAGTCACGTCTTCTTCTTATCTACACCCTTCGCGCCCCCTTACTCCTAAAAAGTTTTGATTTCTTATAAAGTTCTTTCAGTTTCTTTTGAATTGAATCAGTAGCTTCCCTCCAAGGGAAAAGTTGAGTTTCATTTTATTGTTGCACTTTTTTTTTTTTGTATTCTCTGTATTATTTGACAGATTTCTTTGAAAGCGATGGAGGACATTTTTCCCACATTGGCGTCTCCTGTCATAAGAATGTCAGTTTTAGTCATCAAATTTTATAAAATATTTTTTTTAAGGACATTTATAAAAATTCTAACTTTCTTTCATTTTGAAAATGTGTATATTTAATACGATGAAATATTTCAACACTAAACAATGAACGTATAAAAATACCCTTCTATTTATTTCTATTATTTTGTATTTGTTGCTTCAGGTGGAGTATTCTAAGCATTTAATTTTCACCTTGACTTTATTACGAAAAATGTGTTTATAAATATTTACAGAAAAGGAAATCCTCCATATCTTTTATGAATTAAAGCATTGTGGTTTTTTGATAGTCATATAATATGTTATCTGGATTTTTTTACTGTATTTTTGTACGTATGGGCACTGTATTATTACCATGTACCGATATATTTATAAAAGTTATATATTTAAATTAAATTATCAAAATAGTTTTGTAATTACATTTTTATTTGTTGTTTTGGATAAAATAGCGTTATTTATGTATATATATAAATAACGCTATTTTATCTAAACTAACAAATAAAAATGTAATTACAAAACTATTTTGATAAATTAATTTAAATATATAACTTTTATATATATATATATATATAAACTGATGTTAAAGATGGCTTGAAGTAAGATAAAAAATCTAAAAAGCCATTATTTTAAGAGAAACTGTTTACCAACACTATAACAGTGTCTGTTTTAATAAGAATAAAATAGTCTTATCATATAATTACTGTCAGACACCTGCATCCCCCTATCTATATATGGGTCTACATATTTTGATATTTGATTACAGCTATTTGAGATATTTCTGGGCCAATTTATCTTGTGGGTTTGCTGCTTCAACCAAAGATTGTTCCTGAGTTAATATTAATTCTTCAGGAGAAAATAAAGAAACATTCTTGAATACCACCAAGTTTGAAATATTTTCTTTCTGAAAAGTTTGATGTCCCCAGAAGTGCACAAACAAATGTCACCAAACACTAAGTACTGTGTATAGTTATGTTTCTATCAAAATCTCTGGTAATTTTTTCAGATCACAACATTCTCTGTATATTTTATATATTTGAGCGAGTAAGAAACGTTTAATCTTTTAGATAAATATTTAAACAATAATCAAGTAGTTAAGATATTTTATCATTTTGGAGTGAATTGTATTAGACAATAACTTATTGTAATTAATATTTCACCGGTTATTAGTTCCCATTCTAAGAGACGCATAAATTAATTAAATTAATTGATTAAAGAAGAGCATGGTGGTTAATTTAAGATAAAATACACCCTCATTTGATTGAAGGGCTAGTAGTAAACAATTTTGGGGAAAACATTGACAGAAATTCCCTATCCCCAACAATCGGGTATAACACGAAAGTGACTTGGTGGACCACGTGACCACCGGTGCAGGAACATAATAAATTAAACGATATTATTAATTATTTCACTTGGTATATTTACATTTTATAAGAATATAATTAAAATTATTAATCATGCCTGCTTTTTTCTCAGCGAGACAGATAAACTCTTGATTATAAGTTTCTAGTGTCTAAATTCTTCCTCATAAATTAGAACAAATTTTAAAATAAGAACTCACAGATATCTGTACAATTTCGTCAAAGGGTATAGGATACAACCCACCATACTCAGACCCTTACAATCATCTCGTCACAGGGCTCCTATAACCCACCATAATCAGACCCTTACAATCATCTCGTCACAGGGCTCCTATAACTCCACCATACTCAGACCCTTACAATTATCTCGTCACAGGGCTCCTATAACCCACCATGGTCAGACCCTTACAATAATATTCTCACAAGGATCCTATAACCCACCATGGTCAGACCCTTACAATCATCTTGTCACAGGGCTCCTATAACCCACCATACTCAGACCCTTATAATCATCTCGTCACAGGGCTCCTATAACCCACCATGGTCTGAGCTGAGCAGCAAGCACACGCAGCAAGTTGTTAAGGTCCACTGCCCCTTTTAGTTGAACCCGCTATCACTGGGTAGCTCGATGGGCTCCACCCCCAACTCCCGTTTACTGGCTCCTGGCAGGAGGAGTCGGCTCCTCCTTGCAGGACCACCGCCGTCACGGCACAGACTATATAACCTCTGTTTACCGAGGGATTAGTCCTAAGTTGCCCAGCGGGGACTTTGTGCAGAGGTCCCCGGCCGTGTCATTGTGTCAGGAGGGTGGACCTCCCATCCGTCACAGACAACGATCTAGCCGCCCAGTCCAGCCAACCATCCGAGCCAAGGAGTTGCCCAGCCCACATAGAGGCAGCCTGCAGAGAAGTAACAAGGAGTTGCCCAGCCCACATGGAGCAGCCTGCAGAGATGTACCAAGGAGTTGCCCAGCCCACATGGAGCAGCCTGCAGAGATGTACCAAGGAGTTTCCCGGCCCACATAGTGGCAGCCTGCAGAGATGTACCAAGGAGTTGCCCAGCCCACATAGTGGCAGCCTGCAGAGATGTAACAAGGAGTTTCCCAGCCCACATAGTGGCAGCCTGCAGAGATGTACCAATAAGTTGCTCGGCTCACATAGTGGCAGCCTGCAGAGATGTACCAAGGAGTTTCCCAGCCCACATAGTGGCAGCCTGCAGAGATGTACCAAGGAGTTTCCCGGCCCACATAGTGGCAGCCTGCAGAGATGTACCAAGGAGTTGCTCGGCCCACATAGTGGCAGCCTGCAGAGATGTAACAAGGAGTTGCCCGGCCCACATAGTGGCAGCCTGCAGAGATGTAACAAGGAGTTTCCCGGCCCACATAGAGGCAGCCTGCAGAGATGTGCGAGTGAATCTGAGGCTGGCAGACAGTACTTTATTTCCTACACTCTCCCATAGAGAGAATATTTGGTTTGTAAGGACCGCCATGAAGGAAGTCTTAGGCCACCAGTTAACCGTCGTGTCACATTAAAAAAAGCTATAAACGTAACCTTTTACGTGGTAAAATCGTCCAAAGCGTTACTTCTGCCGATGTCAGGGAAATATAGGTGTTAATTTTGGTCAGGTGTAATGAGAGTGATTTTTCTTCTAAATTGTTTCCCAGTCATTCTCCAAGCAAATGATGGTACATTTTATTTATTAGTTTTTCATATCCTTAACTCAATAGTATAACTATGCAAATAGCTCGAACGAGTAGTAAGACACAACGTATCATAAAACAAACAAAACAGTTGAAACAGTTTCACATTATCTTGTCGATCACAAATAAATAATTTTTTATTTGCTTTATATATTTTCCTTTATTTATATTTCCCTCTCTCTCTTCCTATGTATTTTCTCTTTCTGTCATCTCGCTGGACCTGAATAGTGACCAAGAGGACTCGAACCCCGCTCCCACTAATCAGAATAGATTCCACCACGAGGGTTAACTTGGCCAATAGTTTAATAATCCGCTAATGAAGCGGAACCCTAGTTTTCTAGGGGTCCCGTATCGTGGTTCCACTAACTAGCAGCTCCAAAAAGCCGGTCCCATCGCTAGAGGGAGCGTCTTTACTTCCGCGAGTCCTTAATTGTTAAATCTACTCCGACTGCCGCCGTCTCACAAAGGGCTTCCGTCGTCTTAGGGTCCTTCTGGCCCCCTCACCCTCTCTCCTCAGACGCGGGGGATGTTTGTGATGTCCAATTAGATTAAGTCGCGCCGCTGTGTCCTTCTATCTTCATTAGTTGGGATAGTGGAGACACGAACGTGGACCACTCTCGTTTGGGAACAAGCAGTGTTCCGTCCCGTGATCTAGTCCACTTTTCTTCTTTCTTCAAATTACCACTATATGGAATTTATTTTAAGAAAATGTTTAGTTAGCAGCTAGGTATAGATATTTATAAGCCACCTGGAGTCCTAAAATATGTTCGAGATTTGAGGATCCGAAAATAATTACGATCAAAGATTCATTAAAAGTAAAGCAAGATCTTTCTTTTAAATATCGAATCATATATTTTTAGCTAATAATAGTGTTTAATTCTATATATTTAGAGGAAAAACCCTTTAAACCAAACCCTGTAATAATAATTTACCATTAACCGTTTGCAAATGAACGTACTTACGCAACAAATTGCTAACATTTTTATAATATTTATTGCATTTTAAAAGTTAATGTGGCAAAAAAATATTAAGACAAAGAAGAAATAAAATGAACCCATATGGAAATTGAAGCTTTAATCAGGTGGACAAGGCTTTAGTCTCTTCTTGTCTGGTTTGATGGTAACAAAGAGGGTGGTCCGAATTCCGGATGAGTGTAATTATTATTAGCACCGCGTCTTACTACCCATTCGGACTATACGCACTTACGCTAATGTGTAATGGTAGGGTGATTGCGAGATAAAATGGAGGACCTACAGTTTAACATGGAATCCGAACCATGGTGTAGGCCTGGCATTCCTCACATTCACAAGTTGTGATTAATACACGTCTTGTCAGAAGTGAAGGAAGGGTTTGGTAATCAGATAAATCTGTGCCGGGACCGAGAATTGAACCCCGGCCGCCAACACAGAAGTCAGACACCTTACCCCTAGACCACCAGGTCACCAATATGATGAGTGTAATTAGCGTTGTTTATTTTCTTTAATGGTTTATTGCATACACCCTCCATGAAAATTAGCGTACAGCACTAAATCATACTACCTCCTCCCTACCTCATTAGTATAAAGGCGCAGACAGCCTGGTTGGGTGGTAATTTGCAAGGCATGTATGAATATAATATCTGGCAAACAAGAGGATGTGACAGACCTACTAGAACGTTTTTGGAGCAGACTGTAATAGACGCAAAGAAGCTTTTTAAAGTACTTTTAAATGTCCCTTCAATTTAAGATTATATCAATGACATAAAATCGTTAAGTTCAGGCACACCATAGTTTAGTTTTGAGCAACCCTGTTTTATTTTTTTAACTTTTAATACAAGATAACTAGTAATTTGAACGTATTCTCTTTATTGTCGCCTACCCCATCCGTGGGTCGGACATGTCAGGGTAGCTTGCGAGGAAGGGTAGAGTCGGTAACAAGGTAAATGGTTGGGTTTTAAATGATACTGAAGGTTCAGTATTTTGGTTTAATAGTAGCACTATGAGATAATACAAAATGTGATGTTAAAATGTGTTATAAAGAAATATAAGAACCTAGATGTATGCTCTCGTGAGAGAACTAACTGGTTTAGTCAGGAATGCTTAAACTGTCGGTTCGACTGACACCTCTCGCAACCCCCTACAGACTCAAACCCGGTACCCTGGGCACGGTGGTTGCCCTATAGTACAAGTATCACCGCCTCCGAATTGATATTAATATGTCAGCCCCTATATCAATAAAACAGAAGCTCTTATATCCCAATCCAGCCCAGTTAATGCACAGCTGGGACAAGATTGTTGTGAGTAGTCAGTATTCTTTCTTAAGGGTACTTTCCTTTCCTTATACAACCAATGTTAAATTATGATTCCCTTATGTACATTTTTCTCAGAAACTATAATAGTTAATGAATTGATTCTTTTTATGATTCATCTATAGGTAAATTCTAACAATTAGACAAGGGAGATCTATAAATATCTCAAAACTATTATTTATATTAATTTTTAAATATATTAAATTTTTTTATTTATTTTTCAACACATTTCAACATATTTATATAGATGTAAATTCTCTTTATTGCTTTATTTTTAAAAAACTCCCTTTTATATATGTCTAATTAAATTTCCAAATAAACAAAAAACATTATAGTGACATCTTGTATAGTTTTTGGAAAAAATGTACCTAAATGAACCATAATTTAGCATGGGTTATATAGGGAAAGGCAACTCCCCTTAGTGTTTAATAATTCATTACAACGAGTTTGCTTGATCAGTTCTTTCAGTCGCATAGGTCCAACAAAGTTATGCAAATTAAAATAAACATCCCACTCTAGCTCAGGGTTGTGACAATATAAACATTTTCTCTCTGAATATCAATTTGACATGTTATTAAACATGATAGCCCTCTATTAATAAGTTCATTTATTATTCTCTTTTAGGTATTTAATCTGCACTTTCAAAACAAAACAATTATATCAGCACACGACTTATAAACTAACTTAAATCCAGTACAGACACAACACCCAGCCCCAGGCCGTTAATCCATCACTGTGTAAAAAGAAACTCACATCTCTCCAATGATACATTTTTTCATCAATGCCGAGAATTGAACCCGGGGCCCTAATCTCAGTAGGCAAACTCGCTAATGATTGAACTAAGATGTCAGTTTATTTCAATATATTAAATATTATTTGATAGTGAATCTATATTTCAAACTTAAATTATTTCCAATAAATAATATTAAATATTTGTGAAAAGTTAAAACCTAAATAATTTAACATTTTGACTATTAAGTGAGCTAACCTCAAAGGCGAACATTTTACCGTTAGCTATAATTGTAGCTATTGTTTCCTTAAATTATGAAAAGTACTGTATTTTTAGTGCTTTTTGCCAAAGAATAGTTACTGTACATATCCTATTATATTGGTGAATTTTGTGTGTGTGAAGAATCAAGAAGTAAACACATTTATTGTTATTTTTTGTGTATTTTTTTTTCATTTTGAAAATCTTAAATAAAAAATTTAACTTAGGCCTATTATAAATCATCAGCGATATTGTTTAAAATAAGCTATAATATTTTCCTGATAAATACTATCTCACCTGTATTCATTAATTTATTATTATTATTTTATATATGCCAATATTATTCACTATTAGTACTGAACTGTAAATGTTAATTTAATTTCAATATTCGCTAAGCTGAAATTTAATTTGATTGGACATTAATATTTCAATAGAGCTTGATAATTACTCTGCCAAGATTAATGCGCCAGTAGATAATGTTTTAATCAGTTCTTCATAGAAAAGATTACACCTTATGTATCTATCAAATTTAATTCATGTAAATTAAATCCATCTCTCGTGCATGTGTTTAGAGATTATTGCAGATACAGATTAAATGAGTTCGCTCAGCAATGTTTGATATTAACCAGCGCTACTGAATAATTACAAACACGTTCACAAACCGTCAAATCCAAAATTGTATCGCAAACTGACACGTGGCTAAGTGGATAAGGATGTCTGCTATGGATATTAAGGACCTTGACTCAATTTCAGCCAGCCCAAGCATGATCCAGGATGTCCTGCGTCTTACCACCCAGCCATGCTTTATGAGGCAGGGGTTAAGAGAGTATTATTAAGGGTAAATATACACGAGATTATCCCCAGTACGTCCAGTTGGGATTTAAGTTTCGAGCTATCGTCACTGTTAAACTGGACTGAACTTGACGTTTATTCCGCGTGCCCACGGGTACAGTATTCATTTGTTAATGTATTTGACCGTTAAAACTATCTGAAAGAGGTCCTCCCTATTTAATACACTCCTGTATATATAGTCTAAATTTCATAGGAAGAACCTTATCTGTCAAAGAGACAAATTACTATATTTATTTTAATATATTAATACGTCAAGCTCTGTGATCTAAGGCTGTCAATTTTAATATGCAATATAAATACATATGACTAGTTAATAATAATAATATAGTAAAACAATATCAAAGTTGAACCCAAAATCTGTTTTTTTTTGTCTAAAAGATTATTCCTGCCAAAATATTAATATGGCTATTGATATGAGACAGCACTTAATGAAATATTCTATATAAATACTTCTAAGGGAAAACTTTTTTATAACATTTGTCATAGGTTTATCTCTTTTTAGAAACTCGCCAGAAAATCAATTAAATTCGCTGGTGAGTATTTCTCACGCCAAGGCGTTGCTCCAGACATGTTTTAAACATTTTTAATTTGTTATTTAGTTGATAGATTAAGTGATAAATAGGTTTTACAAGTAGCCTAATGGGTACGTATGAGGAGAATAACTTAGGAAAAATTGTCTATCGTTGGCGTGGATCAAGTTTGGTAAAAACCATAGATAATATTAAAACCACAATTCTAATGCAGCCGACCTCCAAGGAAAATTGTTACATGTTCAATACTGAGTCAATGCGTACTGATTTCAGTACAACAGCACTGATAGAAGAAGCGTCACTCACACAAATAGCAACACAGGCTCGTTGGACTTAGGCCACTGCTACACTAAGCTAAGCAATCACCCAAGGCAAGGTTAATTCTCCCTTTCATTTTTTTTTGTAGACAACTCTTTAAAGTCGCATTTAATATACCTCCCTACGGTTGGGTTAGAGAGGACATTCGTGCCAAATTATTGGACAGTATAGCAGATTTGAGTGGGGGGAGGAGGGGGTAGGGGGGGAGTGGTTCGTGTGTTTGAAACCACTGCAGTCTTGATGAATTCAAGAATGTGTCCGGCATATTGGACATAGTTTGGTTCGTGCTACCAGACACGTCATTGCATCGTGAAACCTTTTTATTTGTCGCCTATATATATATATATATATA